>JAODAL010015098.1:0-85095 GCA_025379985.1 Phyllomedusa bahiana | reverse complement strand
TCTCCTTTTATCAATAACCCTATAATCACAAGCTCGTTCTCTCCTCTCATATTACTATATACACAAGCTCAGTTTTTCTCCTCATATTTCCCCCATATTCAAGAGCTCGTTCTCTCCTCTTCAAAAAACCCCTATATTCACAGAGCTCAGTTTCTCCCCCTCTATCATATAACCCATATTCACGACTCAGTTCTTCCTCTACCATTCCCCAAATAATCACAGGCTCAGCTCCTCTCCCCCCCATCATATAACCCTATATATCACAGAGTCAGCTTTCTCCTCTATATAACCCTTTATATACAGAGCTCCAGCTCCTTCCCTTTCATTAACCTTTTATATCCAAGTCAGCTTCCTCCTATCATATAACCCTATATACACAGAGCTCAGCTTCCCCCTCTATTTTTAAACCCAATATAAAAGAGGCTTTTCTCCCTCTTCATATAACCCTAATTCACAGAGCTCAGCTTTTTCTCTATCAAAAAAAACCAAAAACACAGCTCCTTTCTCCTCTACATATCCCCTATATTCACAGAGCTCAGCTCTCCCCCTTTTTAATAAAACCCAAATTTATACAGAGCTCAGTTTCCTCCTCTATCATTTCCCCCTATATACCCCAAAGCCAGTTTCCTTTCCTCTTCAATTCCCCTTTTAAATCACAGGCTAGCTCTCCCCTCTATAAATTACCCTATTTTAAAAGAGCTCAGCTTCCCCCTATCTATAACCCTTATATCCAAGTCAGCCCTTTCCTCTATCAAAAAAAAACCCTATTATCACAGAGCTCAGCTTCCTCCCTCTATCATAAAACCCTAATATAGTGATCAATGAAGTCGTAAAATAATAATAAAGAAAAAAAACAGGGGGGGGAGTTAAAAAAAGTTGAAAAATCCCCCCACGTGCAAGTGTTGCAAATGTTGCGGAAGGGTAAAAATTTGTATTACTTCTAAAAGAGAGAATTTTTTAAGATAAGGGCTTTTAAATTGTGTTCATCCTTTTGGTTTATCTATCACTTGTAGCTGCCTGAAACAGTACTTGGAGAACGACCACCAAACTCTCCCAACGGATGAAACCACAGATTTAGTATAAATAAGAATAATAAGCTTAATCTTTTCCCAGGCATGTGTGGAAAAGCATTGAATAAATGATTATCATTTTAAAGGGAAGCAATTTGATTTTTATTTCAGAGAAAATTGATAGATCCAGGCCTTGATTAAAAAAAGAAATTTACTGGATTTTTTAAAATTGAATAATTGAGCCCCCCCCCCCGGGGGAGGTTTGAATGAGGGCCCGAAGTGTACAATATTTTATTAGCACACCTATATTTATGTTTTTTTTTTGTTTTAAATTTTGGGTTTTTTTTCATTTTTGTTTTAAAGAATACGTTAAACAATTATTTTTTGTGCTTTTCCTTTTTTTATTAAAAGGCACCCCGCGCGATCTCTCCAGTATCTCTGTAAAAATAGGGCATAGAGAAATGCGCATACAGCTAGAGTGCGGATAGTGAGTGCGGGGAGCCCTCTCTATGACGTGGATTTCCCCTTTCCCGGGAAAGACCCGTACTCTGGAAAATTTGCAGCAAAAAAGAAGCCAGCATGCTACATCAAAGTATGTGAGAAAAGGGCTTGCACAGCACATTTTTGTAAAATATACTTTTGGTTTATGGAAAGTTGAAGGTTTTTTTCATTTTCCCTTTGGGGTTATGGTGATAAGTGTTATCCCAAAATTTTGTTAGGGGTAGGTTTGGGTTTGATCAATAAAAGGGGGGGATCTTTGGGTTATAAAGTAGATCTATTTAGAGTTTAAAAACGTGAGGAAGCGCGGGATGGGCTTTGAAAAAACGCGTGGGTTATTTTTTAATTTTGATTGTTCAATATTGTTCCTTTTAAAAAAAAAAAAAATTCTCTAATACGATGGAATTTGATTCCCCATAAAACGAACAAAAAGGTTTTTTTTTCCGAGCGCTAGTTTTACCTTATTGGAGTCCCAACTGGTAAACCCAAGCAGAACAAGGCTGTGTATATATACATCCTTTTGCCCTTTGGTGTGGAGTGTACTTGGATTGGAGGCACTGGCAGCTGACCGTGAAATAAACACAGGCATTTTGTTGAGTTGTACCATATCTTGTACAACAAGCTCAGGTGAGCGTATATATTTAAATTACTACCTTCATGGAACATATTAAAAAAATTTGGGCGCCATTTTATCCCTTTTCTTATGTTCTTTGGATCTCCGATCTTCTTTGGGGGTGTGAGAGACGTTTGGGACACACCACTTTGTCTATAATAAACCCTAATACCAAGCTCAGCTTCCCCCTTTATCAATAACCTATTATACAGAGCTCATTCTCTCCTCATCAAAAGCCCATATATCACAGAGCTCCTCCTTCCTCATCATAAAACCCTTAATAAAGAGCTCAGCTCCCCCCTCTATCATATAACCCTAATATCACAGAGCTCAGCTTCTCTTCCTCTTCAATAACCTATAATCCCACAGGCTAAATTTCTCTCCCTCTTTCATATTTAACCTTAATTATCACAGAGCTCAGCTTCTATCCTTCTATTCATATAACCCTATATATCACAGAGCTCACTCCTCTCCTCTATCATATAACCCTATAATAATTCACAGAGCTCAGTTTCTCTCTCTATCATTAAACCTATTATCAAGAGTCCGCTCTCTCCTCTATCATATAACCCTATATATCACAGACGAGCTCAGCTCCTCCCTCTATCATATAACACTATATTCAAGAGCTCAGCTTCTCTCCTCCGTATCCATATAACCCTATATATCAGAGTCAGCTCTCTACACTCTTTTTAAAAACCTATTTTATAAAGGAGCTCATCATTTCCTTCGTAGTATAATAACCTTATATATCATCAAGAGCTTAAGTCTTCTCCCTCTATCACATAAACCCTATAAATCACAGAAGCTCAGCCCTCTGTTCTCTCATATACCCTATATATCAAGAGCTCAGATTCTTCTTCTATCATATAACCCTATATATCACAGGATCTCAGCTTCTATCCTAAGCAACCCTATATATCACAGAGCTCAGCTCCTCTCCTCTATCATATAACCCTATATATCACAGAGCTCAGCTTCTCTCCTCTATCATATAATCCTTCTTTATTCACATGAGCATCAGCTCCTCTCCTTTATCATGATTACCCTATATATCACAGAGCTCAGCTTCTCTCCTCTATCATATAACCTTATATATCAAGAGCTCAGCTCCTCTCCCTCTATCACTTAACCCTTATTATGACAAGAGCTCTGCTCCCTCTTTCTATCATATAACCCTATATATCATAGAGCTCAGCTTCTCTCTTCTATCATATAACCCTATATATCACAGAGCGCAGCTTCTCTCATCTATCATATAACCCTATATATCACAGAGCTCAGCTTCTCTCTTCTATCATATAACCCTATATATCACAGAGCTCAGCTTCTCCTCTATCATATAACCCTATATATCACAGAGCTCAGCTTCTCTCCTCTATCATATAACCCTATATATCACAGAGCTCAGCTCCTCTCCTCTATCATATAACCCTATATATCACAGAGCTCAGCACCTCTCCTCTATCATATAACCCTATATATCACCGAGCTCAGCTTCTCTCCTCTATCATATAACCCTATATATACCATAGCTCAGCTTCTCTTCCTCTATCATATAACCCTATATATCACAGAGCTCAGCTTCTCTCCTCTATCATATAACCCTATATATCACAGAGCTCAGCTTCTCTCCCTCTATCATATAACCCTATATATCACAGAGCTCAGCTCTCTCCTCTATCATATATAATCCTCTATATCAGAGCTCATCTCCTCTCCTCTATCATATAACCCTATATATCACAGAGCTCAGATTCTCCCTCTCTATCATATAACCCTATATATCACAGAGCTCAGCTCCTCTCCTCTATCATATAACCCTATATATCACAGAGCTCAGCTTCTCTCCTCTATGATATAACCCTATATATCACAGAGCTCAGCTCCTCTCCTCTATCATATAACCCTATATATCACAGAGCTCAACTAATCTCCCTCTATCATATAACCTATATATCACAGAGCTCAGCTTCTCTCCTCTATCATATAACCCTATATATCACAGAGCTCAGCTCCTCTCCTCTATCATATAACCCTATAGATCACAGAGCTCAGCTTCTCTCCTCTATCATATAACCCTATATATCACAGAGCTCAGCTTCTATCCTATAACCCTATATATCACAGAGCTCAGCTCCTCTCCTCTATCATATAACCCTATATATCACAGAGCTCAGCTTCTCTCCTCTATCATGTAACCCTATATATCACAGAGCTCAGCTCCTCTCCTCTATCATATAACCCTATATATCACAGAGCTCAGCATCTCTCCTCTATCATATAACCTTATATATCAGAGAGCTCAGCTCCTCTCCCTCTATCACATAACCCTATATATCACAGAGCTCAGCTCCTCTCTTCTATCATATAACCCTATATATCAGAGAGCTCAGCTTCTCTCTTCTATCATATAACCCTATATATCACAGAGCTCAGCTTCTCTCTTCTATCATATAACCCTATATATCACAGAGCTCAGCTTCTCACCTCTATCATATAACCCTATATATTACAGAGCTCAGCTTCTCAATCATATAACCCTATATATCACAGAGCTCAGCTCCTCTCCTCTATCATATAACCCTATATATCACAGAGCTCAGCTCCTCTCCTCTATCATATAACTCTATATATCACAGAGCTCAGCGTCGCTCCTCTATCATATAACCCTATATATCACAGAGTTCAGCTTCTCTCCTCTCCTCTATCATATAACCCTATATATCACAGAGCTCAGCTTCTCTCCTCTATCATATAACCCTATATATCACAGAGCTCAGCTTCTCTCCCTCTATCATATAACTCTATATATCACAGAGCTCAGCTTCTCTCCTCTATCATATAACCCTATATATCAGAGCTCAGCTCCTCTCCTCTATCATATAACCCTATATATCACAGAGCTCAGATTCTCTCCCTCTATCATATAACCCTATATATCACAGAGCTCAGCTCCTCTCCTCTATCATATAACCCTATATATCACAGAGCTCAGCTTCTCTCCTCTAAAATATAACCCTATATATCACAGAGCTCAGATCCTCTCCTCTATCATATAACCCTATATATCACAGAGCTCAGCTTCTCCCTCTATCATATAACCCTATATATCACAGAGCTCAGCTTCTCTCCTCTATCATATAACCCTATATATCACCGTTCTTCTTTCCTCTATCATTTATCTTATATATCACAGAGCTCAGCTCATCTCCTCTATCATATAACCCTATATATCACAGAGCTCAGCTCCTCTCCTCTATCATATAACCCTATATATCACAGAGCTCAGCTTCTCTCCTCTATCATATAACCCTATATATCACAGATCTCAGCTCCTCTCCTCTATCATATAACCCTATATATCACAGAGCTCAGCTTCTCTCCTCTATCATATAACCCTATATATCACAGAGCTCAGCTCCTCTCCTCTATCATATAACCCTATATATCACAGAGCTCAGCTCCTCTCCTCTATCATATATAACTATATTTCACAGATTTCAGCTCCTCTACTCTATCATATAACCCTATATATCACAGATATCAGCTTCTATCCCTCTATCATATAACCATATATATCACAGAGCTCAGCTTCTCTCCTCTATCATATAACCCTATATATCACAGAGCTCAGCTCCTCTTCCTCTATCATATAACCCTATATATCACAGAGCTCAGCTCCTCTCCTCTATCATATAACCCTATATATCACAGAGCTCAGCTCCTCTCCTCTATCATATAACCCTATATATCACAGAGCTCAGCTCTCTCCTCTATCATATAACCCTACAATATCACAGAGCTCACTCCTCTCCTCTATCATATAACCCTATATATCACAGAGCTCAGCTTCTCTCCTCTATCATATAACCCTATATATCACAGAGCTCAGCTCCTCTCCTCTATCAAATAACCTACATATCACAGAGCTCAGCTCCTCTACACAAACAAATAACCCTATAAATCACAGAGCACAGCTTATTACCACTATCAAATAACCCTAAATATCACAGAGCTCAGCTTCTCTCCTCTATCATATAACCCTATATATCACAGAGCTCAGCTTCTCTCCTCTATCATATAACCCTATATATCACAGAGCTCAGTTCCTCTTCCTCTATCATATACCCCTATATATCACAGAGCTCAGCTTCTCTTCTCTATCATATAACCCTATATATCACAGAGCTCAGCTTCTCTCCTCTATCATATAACCCTATATATCACAGAGCTCAGCTCCTCTCCTCTATCATATAACCCTATATATCACAGAGCTCAGCTTCTCTCCATCTATCATATAACCCTATATATCACAGAGCTCATTTCTCTCCATCTATCATATAACCCTATATATCACAGAGCTCAGCTCCTCTCCTCTATCATATAACCCTATATATCACAGAGCTCAGCTTCTCTCCTCTATCATATAACCCTATATATCACAGATATCAGCTTCTCTCCTCTATCATATAACCCTATATATCACAGAGCTCATTTCTCTCCATCTATCAATATAACCCTATATATGCACAGAGCTCAGCTTCTCTCCTCTATCTTATAACTATATATCACAGAGCTCAGCTCCTCTCCTCTATCATATAACCCTATATATCACAGAGCTCAGCTTCTCTCCCTCTATCATATAACTATATATCACAGAGCTCAGCTCCTCTCCTCTATCATATAACCCTACATATCACAGAGTTCAGCTCCTCTCCTCTATCATATAACCCTATATATCACAGAGCTCAGCTTCTCTCCTCTATCATATAACCCTATATATCACAGAGCTCAGCTCCTCTCCTCTATCATATAACCCTACATATCACTGAGCTCAGCTCTCTCCTCTATCATATAAACCCTTTATATCACAGAGCTCAGCTCTCTCCTCTATCATATAATCCTATATATCACAGAGCTCAGCTTCTCTTCTCTATCATATAACCCTATATATCCCAGAGCTCAGCTTCTCTCTCTATCATATAACCCTGAATATCACAGAGTTCAGCTCCTCTCCTCTATCATATAACCCTAAATATCACAGAGTCAGCTCTCTCTTATCATATAACCCTATATATCACAGAGCTCAGCTTCTCTCCTATCATATAACCCTATATATCACAGAGCTCAGATTCTCTTCCTCTGTCATGTAACCCTATAAATCAGAGCTCAGCTCCTCTCCTTCTATCATATAACCCTAAATATCACAGAGCTCAGCTCCTCTCCTCTATCATATAACCCTACATATCACAGAGCTCAGCTCTCTCCTCTATCATATAACCCTATATATCACAGAGCTCAGCTTCTCTTCTCTATCATATAACCCTACATATCACAGAGTTCAGCTCCTCTCCTCTATCATATAACCCTACATATCACAGAGCTCAGCTTCTCTCCTCTATCATATAACCCTATATATCACAGAGCTCAGCTTCTCTCCTCTATCATATAACCCTATATATCACAGAGCTCAGTTCCTCTCCTCTATCATATAACTCAAGATATCACAGAGCTCAGCTTCTCTCCTCTATCATATAACCCTATATATCACAGAGCTCAGCTTCTCTCCTTTATCATATAACCCTATATATCACAGAGCTCAGCTCCTCTCCTCTATCATATAACCCTATATATCACAGAGCTCAGCTTCTCTCATCTATCATATAACCCTATATATCACAGAGCTCAGCTTCTCTCATTCTATCATATAACCCTATATATCACAGAGCTCAGCTTCTCTCCTCTATCATATAACCCTATATATCACAGAGCTCAGCTTCTCTCCCTCTATCATATAACCCTATATATCACAGAGCTCAGCTTCTCTCCCTCCATCATATTCTTCTCTCAGATAGGACAGTATTCCCTTTAAAGGATATCTTGGCCTTTTACTAACCAGGTGATGCTCTTTGAGAGCAACTATAATGCTGAACGTGGTCCTCAAGGAAAATCATCTTGACACCCCTGGGCTGAAAGGGTCTTCCCATGTGGCCTTTTCCGTTTCCAGTCTGTGTCGGAGGTCTGGCCATGTACACTTAGCTTTCGGTTTACCTCTATGAGAGTAAGGGTGTGTCCACACGGCAGTGGTAACATGCTGGTTGGATTCGGTTTAGGAATCCGGACGGTATTTTATCATCTTTTCAGTGGTTTTGGGGGACGGTTTTCTGTCCGCGGTTTGCGGATTTGGCCGTCTCCCATAACCATTGAATGTACACCTTCCGCCCGAAAACCGGTGGAAGATTGTGCATGCTCCAAATGTTTAGGACCGACGGTGCCTGAAAAGCCATCCAGCTGAAAATCCGTTTAATGTGCACTACTGAATGAATCCTATTAAATTCCATGGGGACGGCTTCCGGTCGGTTTTCAGATGACTTCCAAATCCGCAAACTGTCTGAAAATCCAACGAGAAAACCGTGCCGTGTGGACAGACCCTAATGAGCACAGCAGAGCAAACTTATGTACTGCCAGTTCCTGCATCTCCCGAAATGGAGCAAGGGTTGAATGCAAAAGCAAACACACAAAAATGAGACAAACATACAGTATCTCACCAAAGTAAGTACACCCCTCATATTTTTGTAAATATTGTATTATATCTTTTCATGGGACACTGAATATATGATACTTTGATGCAATGTAGTCAGTGAACATCTTGTATAACTGTGTAAATTTTGTTTCTCCTCAAAATAACTCATCACACAGTCATCAATGTGTAATCAAAACAAAAGTGAGTACACCCTTAAAGGGGTTTCGCCACGATGTAATGTTGACGTGGGATCCTCCAAAATGGGTATTTAATCACTTTTCTAAATATATGTGATTACAAAAAGTGAAGCCTGTGAGAGCTACAGCATTGCTCAGTCCCTTTTAGTTTCCTGAAAGTTTACATTAGACACAACCAGGAGCTGATCTCGCTGCGCTTGCATGTTTGCACATCTTATCTGATGACAGGGAACATAAAGGAGCTTGCAAGGGGCTGGGGGAAAGGCGGAAAAGAGTCGTCGCGTATGGGAAAAACCACGGTTGCAATATTATTATTTGAGTGAACTTTAGAGACGCTCCCTGCTCCTCGCTCCTGCTCACCCCCCCTCCCTCCACCCTGCAGCCGTTAAAGACTCAGCATGATTTTTTTTAATTTCTTTGTGACAGTAAGGGAAAGGAACTCACTTTGTGGCAAAACCCCTTTAAGTGAGAATGGACAAATTGAGCGACAGATATGCACACCTCCCAACTTTTAGAGACTGCAAAGAGGGACAAATTAGGCCTCGCCTCTGACAAACAAATTACATCATACCAGAACACGTCTTGATTGACCACACTCCACCTAACAGAAACATGCCCCACCCCTCAAGCAGATCAGCACCAACAATGTTGCTGGGGTCTACAAATATGTATTTACATAGAGTAATGTATATACAGAAATCCACATAAACAGCTGTAAGACAATGTTCTATGAATGATACCTCTACAGTGGGTACGGAAAGTATTCAGACCCCTTTAAATTTTTGATGGTGAACTCTCGAGCTGCATCTTGCCACAACAATGCGAGAGCATATATCACATGATTCAGCTGCCAACAACCCCCTCATTCACAGAAACAATATACATAAAATCCCCAATTTGTTAAAAAAAAAAAGGGGCCCTCACGTGATCAATCCTATCATCATTGAAAAAACACCGGGAAAATGAGGGACAACGTGGAGGCAAAGGGTGGGCAGGAGGAAGAGGGGGGAGAAAAAAAAAAAACATATATAAACTCTGATGCTTCCATAGTCATATATTCCCTGTACTTATCCATTTTGACCGTATTAATACTATATCATGTTTTTCAAAAATTTTTAAATACAGGGAATCCAAGATCAAATAAAGCTAAAAATGAAAAGCCTTCTTTTGGGCCTTTGGTTTTCAATGTATTGAGTTGGTACCATCTTGCCTCTTCCTGCAAAAAAACACATCCAAATGCCCTTTCTTTCCCCCTAGCTTTTCCCCCAATATCCCCCAAAATTTTAGCACCTCTATTTCCCCATTATGTACTTCCAGAATGTGTCCGCAGGGTGTTCCACCTCTAGTTTTAATAGTACTAGTTTTTTGGTTTTTACGACAAAATCCTGTATGTTTCCCCCCACATAGATTTTGGGGGCAGGTACACATAGCCCCAAAAATTTCCCCCCCTTTTTTTACAATGAATGAATTGTCTTATCTCAAATCTTCTCTTATCAATGGAATTCAAAAATTTTGTTTTTCCATTGAATGGCAGATGAAAGTTCCACAGGGATATGGCCACCCCCCGAAGACTATAACCATTTTTTTTTTTTGCCATCTCCCCCCAAAAATGACATGTACAAATTCCTCTTTATAAGTGAAAATGGGTATTTTGGAATCAACCTCAGAGAAATTTGGATCTGCCTTTAGAATGTGCCAAAGTCTTCTAATATACCCCTCATTTCATTGGCTCTATTATCAAAGGTACGTGACAAGGTACCCCCTGGTGCGCATGATCCCCCCCACTAAGGGCTATGGGCCGAGACCTTCTTAAGCGCCCCGAGGAACTGGGCTCGGTGGGGAAAAAACCACCTATTTTGGTCATGTTTTCTACTGACACTACAGAGCGGCTAGAATAGCTGCAAAGCACTGGCATGGGGGGGTTTTTCCGGACAGCATAGTGTCGGGGGTGGCTTTGTCCCCCCCATTTCCAGGGTCCCGTTTCCACCCGATATTTGGGCACTCTGGAGGCCTATAAAAACCTATCTCCAGGTGATCAGGGGGGCCCCGGCTGTTACCTGCGAGGTGAAGCAGCAGAGCAAGAGCGCTGGCCCCCGAGGGACTAAGTAGGACACAGGGGGAGACGGTAAAGTTTTAGGGGCTGTGCGATAGGCACAGACCCCGGGACAGAGAGGGGCCCCGTAAATAAAATTAGGGCCAACGGCCTAAGTTTTTTTATGTTTTTTTATGTTATTTTCTAATTTATCCGAGCCTAAATAAAACTGGTTGAGGGGCCTTAAACGGAAGCCTGTGTCTAGTGCCTTACCGTTTTTTACGAAAAAACGGCTTTTCCCCGAGTGAAAAAACCCCCGAGCCGGTCCAAGATGGCGGCCCAGGCAGGTGAGCCTTCAGTACCATACAATGAATTTAAAAAAAGTTTTTTTTTCCTTTTTCTTTTTCCCGATTAATAAATGTCCTTTTTCACTAGTCAAAGCCTATTAAACGCCTTCCCCAAACATTTTTTAGGGTAACCCCTTTCCTGAAAACGGCATTTAACTTTTTACATTCTTCTTAAAAGCCTCTAAAAGTAGGCAATTCCTCAGCCCAAGAAATTGGCCTATGGGGAAACCCCTTTTTGGAAGGGGATCAGCTGGAAAAGTGTAAACAAACTATTGGTACCAATTTTATCTGAAATATCTTTGTTGACTGCTTGTTTTTTCCAAAATAATTTTTTAAGATCCAAAAATTTATTTTTTTTTTAATGAAATTTTAAAGTGAATTTCATCCCAATTTCATTATCATTGAGTCTAGATACAAAATCCATGAATAATTTTTCACTGCCATCCCCAAAAATCAAAATATCATCAATAAAGCGCCCCCAGAATAAAATCCGATCTGTGAATATTTCAAAGTGTTCAGAAAAAACAATAGCATCCTCCCACCAACCTAAAATAAATTAGCAAAGCTTGGCGCACAGACTGTGCCCATGCCTACTCCCTTTATCTGGTGATAAAAGGTACCATCAAACAAAAAATAATTATGTGTCAAAACAAAATCCAATAGCTGCAAAACGAAATAATTGTGTTCCATAAATTGCGTACCTCTTGTATTCAAAAAATACTTGATTGCTTTCAGCCTCGGTTCATGTCTGAAGTTACTGTATAGGGCTTCTACATCTAAACTTGCAAGAAGTGTACTTTCACTCACCACTAGATCGTTAATTCTCATCACAGTATTCTTCATATCTTTCAGATATGAAGGAAGGCCAGTGACAAAGGGCATCAGTATACGATCAACATACGTGCTAGGTCCTTGTGTTAAATTATTTCTACCCGAGACTATTCTCAATTCTGTCTCTGAGCTCCTTGGGCAGTTCCTTCTACCTTGATTCTCATGTGTTCTGACATGCACTGTGAGCTGTGAGGCCTTATATAGACAGGTGTGTGTCTTTCCTAATCAAGTCCAATCATTTAATTAAACATAGCTGGACTCCAATGAAGGAGTAGAACCATCTCAAGGAGGATCAGAAGGAAATGGACAGCATGTTAGTTAAATATGAGTGTCACAGCAAAGGGTTTGAATACTTATGACCATGTGATATTCCAGTTTTTCTTGTTTAATAAATTTGCAAAAATATCTACATTTGTTTGTTTTTTTTCTTTCAAGATGGGGAGCATTAATGAACTTTTTGCATCTTACCAAATGGCTGCAATGAAAGAGTGAAAAATGTAAAGGAGGTCGGAATATTTTTCATACCCACTGTATATAATGTCCGTATAGTGACCACATAATACCGCTGTACAATGAGCAAATATCACGGTACTGTTACTGACAAAAGCAAAACTCCCCATGGGGTGATAGGTAGAGTAGGGGGATATGGAGTGTTAGGTAGTGGTCAGGAGGTTATAGCTTTAGGTGAGGGTTGCATTTTGTGTATTCACTAGGCTGCAAGGATAAGAGAGGAGGTAAAGGCCACAACTTACAGACACAATCTCCTGGAAGGAGACCGAAGACCAACCCCCACTCCTTCCCCCGGAGATTGTGGTGTGGCTTTAGCCTGTTCTCCATTCCCTGCACCCCCAGATGATCAGCCACAGCCATGACCTTCAGGGTTGCAGGGGATGGAGTTTAATACTATTGGATTCGGTAGACTATGTCGGAGCAGCGTAACATCTATTTCTAAACTAAAATGGTCAGTGAGGGCCGATGTCAGGGAAAGTTTATTTAAATAAAGATTTCTGCGTTATTTTTTTTTCCTTTTAATTTCAGTGATGGTAATGGTGGTGTCTGTCACATGCCTCCATTACTAACACTCGGACTTGGTGTCAGTCAGCGGTGGTTTTATCACCCCAAGGCTGACACTAACCCTCTGTCAATATTACCCAAGAACCCAATGCACCAGGGGTACTGGAAAGAACTAGGTAACCATCAGAAGTGGACACTCTAATGTGATGGTCCACGTCTGGGGGTGGCTGTGGGCTGGTACGCTTAGAATGGGAAAGGACCAATATCGATGGACCTTCCCATTCTAATAGTATCAGGCTGCAGCTGTTGGTTTTAATTTGACTGGTTATGAAAATTGTGAGGGACCCCACGTTATTTTTTTCAAAAATCATTTATTTAATGAGAATGCTTAAGTTGGAAACTCCTGTAGTCATTATAGTGGATGCCCAGGTTTAGATTCTCATTAAATATTTTTTTTTTAAAAATCGACGTGGGGTCCCCCCTATTTTCCATTACCAGCCATGGTAAAACCGACAGCAGCAGCCTGATACTATCAGAATGGGAAGAATCATCGATACTGGTCTCTTCCCATTCTAAAAATACCAGCCCATGGCCACCACTGAAATGGACCATCACATTAGAGGATCCGCTTCTGACGGTTACCGGCTCTTCCCAGTACCCCGATGCGTTGGGTACTGGGGTAATGGTGACATGGGGTTAGTGTCAGCCTTGTGGTGACAAAAAAAAGCTGACACCAAGCCTGAGCGATAGTAATGGAGAGGCGTCTTCCAGATGCCGCCATTACTATCACTTGAATAAAATGGAAAAAAATACAAAGAAACAGAAAAAACACTTTATTTAAATAAAGACTCCCCGACACCAGCCCACATTAACCATTTTATTAAAGAAATAGGTACAACGTTGTCCGACGTAGTCCACCGAATCCGTCATAGTCCAAATGGGAAAACTGTAAAAAAAAAAAAACAACACCAAACCTACAAATGGGGCATCACCCAGTTTTCCAGGATGCTGAATAGCCTATTCAGTGCCTGTGAAAGCTGGATGACATCCAAATAGCGGGTGTCCAGCAAAACTGGGTGGATACCTGATGTGGAGGGATTTCACCCAGCTTTCCCACATGCTGGATAGGTTATTAAGCATCTGGGAAAGTTGGGTGACATGGTTCACAGCAGGCATCCAGGACACTGGATAACCCATCCATCATGTGGGAAAGCTGGATAGGCCTTGGGTGGGGGAACTGTGTTGGGGGGTCAGTGAGGGGTTAGTGGGGAAGGGGTCCGGAAGAGAGGGGTACACTTCAAAATTAGGCACATTTTGCGGCACCCACTGCACTTTGTAATGTGCCCAAGATGTGGCAGCGTTCTGGGAGCTAGACCATACATGTTGCCCATTGTCGCCAAAGTGTCAATATTTTGTGTGGCCACCATTATTTTCCAGCACTGCTTTAACTCTCTTGGGCATGGAGGTCACTAGAGCTTCACAGGTTGCAGCCAACGGAATCCTCTTCCTCTCCTCCATGACGACATCATGGAGCTGGTGGAGGTTGGAGACCTTGCTCTCCTCCATCTTCCATTTGAGGAGGCCCCACAGATGCTCAATAGGGTTTAGGTCTGCAGACAAGCTTGGCCACTCCAGCACCTTTACCCTCATTTTCTTTAGTAAGACAGTGGCTGTCTTGATGGTGTGTTTGGTGTCTTCGGCTTGGGGTGAGGCATCACTCAGCTTTCCCAGGTACTGAACAGGTTAGTCAGCGCTTGTGAAAGCTGGGTGACATAGACACTGGGTGACATAGACACTGGGTGACATAGACTGTTACACTCCTCCTCTGTCACACATAAACTACTGCTTGCGGCCCCCTCTTTCACATACAAACAGCTGTTTATCCTCCCTCCTCTCCCACATATAGACCACTGCTCCTGCCCCTTCTGGGTCACTTATGTTACTCATGCCCCCTCCAACTGGTCGCTCACCACATTCACCCTCAAAAAACTGTCCTGTGCTACACTGATAATAATCTAATGTGCAAAATTATTATATTAATTCACACAAAAAATCATTCCAGAATGTTTTATTATCCAGCCTCACAAAAAGTGGAAGAAAAAGTGACCAAAACCTTCTATGTATTTCAACATGGGAGTAATTAAAATGTCAACAATCTCTGATAACCTAAAAGCCCTCCAACGGCAACACTGAAAATAAAAAATTATAGAATTTCACAATAAATTATTTTTGGGATAAATAGGAAGATAGATAATGATATAGATAGATAGAAAGAAGGAAAGAAAGATAGATAGAAAGATAGACAGATAGATAGATACGGGGTAGACATAATATAGAGAGATAGAAATGAGAGATAGATATTAAAGATATGATAGACGACAGATTGATTTACATAAGAGAAAGGTTTCACGGATATGATAGGTAAATTTATAGATGAGGTCAGTAGATAGATAGATGTGACAGAGATAGATATGAGGCAGATAGTAGATAGATGGATATGTGAGAGGTAGATAGATAGAAGATAGGATAGATAGATAGATCAATAGATAGATAGGTATGAGGTAGATAGGACAAATAGATATGAGACAGACAGATAGATAAGAGATGGATAGATGTGAGATAGAAATCAGAGATAGATATTAGATATGAGAGCGATATGAGGTAGATAGGTATGAGACACAGAAGATAGATCGATATATAAAAGAGAAAGATATAGATATGATAGATCAATTGATAGGTATAAGATAGATATGAGATAGATATAAGATAAAACTATAGATTAGGTAGACAGAAGATAGATATGAGATAGAGAGATATTATATAGATAGACATGAGATAGATAGATATGAGATAGTTATGAGATAGATAGATATGAGATAGATATGAGATAGATAGATAGATAGATATGAGATAGGTAGATTGGAGATAGAGGGATAGATAGATATGGGATAGATAGATATAGGATAGATAGATAGATATGGGATAGATAGATAGAGATAGAGAGACATGATATAGATAGATAGATAGATAGATAGATAGATAGATAGATAGATACAGGATAGATATGAGATAGATAGATAGATAGATAGATAGATAAAGAAATAGATAGATAGATATGAGATAGGTTGATTGGAGATAGAGGGATAGATAGATATGGGATAGATAGATATGGGATAGATAGATAGATATGGGATAGATAGATAGAATATATGAGATAGATATAGATAGAAAGAGAGAGAGAAATAAAGAAATAGATAGATACAAAGAGGGATAGACAGACAGATAGATATGAGATAGATAGATATGAGATAGATAGATGGATAGATGGATAGATAGATAGATACATAGATAGAAAGATAGATAGATGTGAGATAGATAGATGTGAGATAGATAGATGTGAGATGTGAGATAGATAGATAGATGTGAGATAGATAGATAGATGTGAGATAGATAGATAGATATGAGATAGATAGATATGAGATAGATAGATAGATAGATAGATAGATGTGAGATAGATAGATGTGAGATAGATAGATAGATAGATAGATAGATAGATGTGAGATAGATAGATATAAGATAGATATGAGATAGATAGATGGATGGATAGACAGATAGATAGATATGAGATAGATAGATAGATAGATAGATAGATAGATAGATAGATAGAGGGATAGTTAGAGGTAGATGACAGAAACATAATTCCAAAATAAGAGGGTCCTGGAGAACCAATCAGATGCAGCGCTTCCCTTTGCTGGGGCGCAGTATACTGAATCAGCACGTTCTGTTGTTTCGGAGCCAGTCATGCGCACGTGGTCGTCATCATGGTTACACTTCCTCGTAGTCTGCAAAACAGCAACGTCAGGTTCTGACGTCATCACGGCGGGACGGCGGCATGACAGCGCACTTACTGCCATGACGTCATCGCTGCGGGACGGAGCAGCATGACAGCGCAGGGCACTGGAGGATTTGCCCGGAACGTTCTGGGCCCGGTGGGAGGAGAGGACGGAGGGTGACTCCGCAGCCTGGGCCCGTGAGTCAGCATGAGGGGAGGCTATATAACCAGTGCGGAAGCTCGGGGCTGTAAACAGCGGGACAGCGGAGAGGTAAGAGCGGGATGTGCCGCCTGGGGGATGCTGGGAGTTGTAGTTGCTGCTATGTAGTGACTATCTGTACCCGGACTGGTCCTAGAAGTAACCTTTGCTCCAGCATCATCAGCACCGGGGAGAACTGACCCATGGGAAGGGGGTTTGTATAGTCTTCATCTTTTTTGTACTTGGTTGCTTTCTTTTTCCTGTTCCCCTTGATCGTAGATCATGTGATGGCTTCACCCCTCGTACAGATCGTACACTGCGATATGTCCTCATTGCAGTGATGGACCCGGCCAGAGCAGTGCTAACCTGGCAGATCTGACCCCCCCGGCTGCCATGATAACCCATCAGCACGCAGCAAATCCCAATGTTGGGGCAGAAGGGGAGCAGAGCCGCCTCCCTCCATCCAAACACAAACTCTTGACTGTGGGACCTGAGGGGTTAAGCACCCGAGGTCCGAGTCATCTGTCATTTGTAGCCACTTTAGAGTATCCACTATAGTGTACAGCTGAGTATACAGCCACCCTGTGAGCCCGCGCCATGCACGCCCTGGTGCCAGCCCTGACCTGGCAGAGGGCACCAGGGGCTTAAAGGGGTTTTACCATGATGTTAAATGCCCTTTGCTGGCTGAATGTAGCGAGCCGGCCCTGTATGTGTATGAGGACGGTGGCACTTGTGGCTGTCCCCTCCATTCCCTTCTATGGGAGCTTCTGAATATGTTCAAGGTGTGTGCTCGGCTATATTCAAGTGCTCCCATAGAAGTGAATGGTGGGGACGGCTGCAAGTGCCACCCTCCTCGTGCACATACAGGGCCAGCACTGGGGATTCTACACCTCTTTAAAGAGCATGCACTTTGATGACATGTCGCTAGGTTACGGGTGCTTCCTCTGGGGCATGTTCCTATTCTGGGCCCTGAAAAGTGACGTCTCAGGATGGAGAGTCGGTCCCGCTTACACACAACTCTCTGTTCTGTTCTATGGGAGTTCTGAGCAGAGGTGAACATTCCGCTCCTCTGCACTGAAAACGCCCATAGAACAGAATGGAGAGTAACTGCACAAGTGGGACCGGCTCTCCATCCTGAGATGTCACTTTTGAGGGCCCGGGATAGGAGCATGTCTCAGAGGTAGGACCCGCACCTGTCAGACTTCAATAGCATAGCCTAGTGACCTGCCATCAGCGTCTACAGTGGTGCTCTGACATTTTGGAAAATGCTTAAGTTGCATGGGGTGAAAGGGAGTTCTCAATCACTGCCCCTCAGTACTCATGTCTGGATGTACCTGTCACCTCTGTCGCCCCCTTTAGTCTTTGTTTACCAGGCTGCAGCGATGACCCTCATTCATGTAGACATCCCCTCTTGCCAGGGATTGGCTGCCACAGTCACATGTTCTCCTCATCACAGATCATCAGCAGAGATCCCCTTTAAGGGGTGACTTCATTTCTTGACATCTTCAGTGTCATAGATACACTTTGGGGGATTTGCTTGCTGTGACCCTCACCGGTCACTATGAGCAAGTGGTGGAGCGCTGCGCCCCTTCAGCTCTTGTCAGCCGGCCTCGTAGCTCTATGTCCCTCTCTTTGCTTTTTATCGTTTCTTCACAGCTGCCTGACAACAGCAGTTAAATATCCCGACTAAGGGAGGCCCCGCTATGAATCTAACCTCAGTGACTTCTTGTGGGTCAGACAGGTTTCTATTATTTTTCTCATGGCTGTATCAGTGTTGTCAAAATATCAGATGCTTGATGAGACGGTAACGAGCGGCAGTGTGTGGACAGATCTTACAGCAGAATGTGGTGATTTATGGATTATTTTTCCTTTGCAGGAGATACAGAAGTGTCAGCCCCCAAGACGATGGAGTTTCCAGATTTAGGAAAGCATTGCTGTGAAGTCACCTGCAAACAGCTAGGTAAGGGAACAACGGTGACCGTAACATGTCATAAAACTAAAAATAGCAGCTTCTGATGTGTGTTACCGCCTCAGCTGGCCCCGTGTGTGTGAGAGTGGGTAAAAAAACAAAGTATGGGGCTTCTGCAGGTGTGTGTGATCATCTGCAGGCAATGCTGTTGATGCCATGCTTCATTGTAACTCAAAGGTGTTTTTTGATGCATTTTTTTGTGCATTAATTGCTGTGCCTTTCTGCACAAAAAACGCATCAAAAAAAACACTGTGTGAAGGCACCCCAAGGGTTTGTCCAGCTCCCACAAAAACCTAATAGGAAGCACTTGGGGGCTCAAATCATACAAACCTTTACTTCCCTCCCCTCCACTCCCCCCACTCTTTCTGTCCCGGCACTGCATCACTCTGCTCTTCCGTTTTCTTTCTTCTACTTCCATAAGGGCACATCTCCGCTGCAGCGGCCATGTCTCTTCTTACATCACTGTTCACATCCGAACAGTAATGTAAATGATTGGCATGTGACTGCTGCAGCAGAGATGTGCCCTTATAGAAGTAAAAGAAAGAAAACGGAAGACTGGAGAGACTTGAAACTAGAACCAGAATTATGGGCAGAGCACTGCAGTGGGCCCTGCCCACATACATGACTTAACACTTGGCCATGCCTCATGTCCCCCCAAGCACACCCATATTATCACACCACTTATGTCTGGACACCGGCAGCCTTACAATACTAATTGGCAGGGCAGGGAGCCTTTGGCTCCCTTCTCCACCATGGTTTTTAACTGTTTGCACATCCTAAAAACACACCAACCATTAAATAATCAAAGCCAACTAAGGGATCCAGAGTGTGTTTCTTGTATTCCTGGGACATACATACACCACTTGGGGTCCCTATATTTGTGGGGCCCCTGGGCAACTACCTAGTGTGCCCAATGGAAAAGATGTCCCTGACTAGAACAGAGGGAAAGGAGTATTGCATTTTTTATTTTAATGGGGTCCCAGGAGCTTCCTATCACATTGTATTAGGAACTGGATGAATCCTATAAGTTACGTCCAAATGACAAGTACATTTTACTCACAACTAAAGCAGGATCCAACAGCACAGTTATGTCAGAGAGGATGCACAGTCCCTGACCCCCGAATCCACCGGGTTAAAACTTACACAGCAACAAGATGAAGAGATGGCATCCAGCGGGTCTTAAAAAATTAAAAGTCGATTTTTATTCCTCAAAAAAATACACTACGATACATGGTACATTTCAGCCTTAGCACATGTCGTTGTCAAGCATTTGCTTAGGTTGAAACGTTATCAATTTTTTACTCTTTAAATCCCGCTGGATGCTGTTTTTTCATCTTGTTGCTGAGTACTGTTGTATTCTGCCATTGAAAACCCAATTGGATACAGTTTTATTGTATTTCCCATGTATTGCATGTGGATTTATGGTCATTTTATTTTCGGTGGATTTATAGTCCAAATCAAGTCCCATTCATCTCTATGGAGTTTTGGCTGTGGATCCGCATTCAGACCCACATACAGATGTGTTGGACGCGTTTTACATTAGGTTTTTATCCTTGACCATTAACCTTCAAAGTCAATTTTCCACGTGGAATCAGACTGAGGAAGGAACGTCTTCAAATGTGTTTTTTTTTTATTTTTTTTTCTAATCTTGAAAACCAACCAACAAAAACTGAACTACAAAGCGTATTTTCTATTGAGGTCAATGGGGGGGATTTTCTTTCGGTTTTTAGACGAATATTTGAAGTCAGAATCCGTGTGTATTCCATCTTGAAATACTCATCATGTGGACCGTCCCTTTAAAGGTTCACCAGTGATTAGGTTATCGGGCGTTGAAGAGTACAACTTGTGGTGCATCCCCTATTATCTGCTGTCATTTCCAGGGTGAAGAGCTGGCCCAGGGCATATTTGTTCTGGGGTCCCATTTCTATGATGAGAATAAAATGTGACCTTTAGCCTAACACTGCTGTTTTGCAGATTTCCTGCCACTGAAGTGTGATGCCTGCGAGGAGGTTTTCTGCAAGGACCACATCACCTACGACCAGCATAAGTGTTCATCTGCTTACAAGAAGGTACGATGTGACGAGGTACATGGATGCGGCTGAGGGCTCACTACAAGATGTGTGTTAAAAGGCAGTTACCTCAGAGCACCTATCTGAAACCTCTTACAGACATATGGGGTGGCATGTATGAAATTTGGCGTGTAAACACCAAATGTCATGCACATAATATTAGTCTGGAATGCGCCTGATTTATGAATCTGTTCTACTGCGGGTCATAAATGAGGCGCATTCTAGCACTTATACGACAGTTCTTGCTCAAGTAAACTACTTTGAAAGTGCTCTACCTGTTCCAGCAGTAATACGCCTGGAATTGCTGTAACGAAGCCATAAATCTATAGCTTTGTACAGTTCTAGTGTGTCCCGCCTCCTGCACGCCCCACAAAATCAGGCGCATTACAAAGTGCTGCGGGTGCTCTGTAATGTGCCTGATTTTGGCGTGCGGGACATTTATACCTATTGCGAACGGGGCGCAATACGGCTGGAATCCGTGCCCGAAATAAGCCGTGTGAACGGCCCCTTTAGGGTGCTTTCACACGGTGCGGATTTGATGCGTTTTTTGTGCAACAATGTACAGGCAGTCCCCGGGTTACATACGGGATAGGGACTTTAGCTTTGTTCTTAAGTTGAAATTGTATGTAAGTCGGAACACGTAGGTTTATTAAATGCAATTCCTTTTTTTTTTTTTTTTTGGATAGTGCAGGGAACAGTTTTTACATTTGTTTTGCTGTCTGTGCCCCTCTTTAGAAGATTTCACCTAATGTTCTGTATCTCATGTGCAGCTGTGGCATGCTGGCACTTGGTCATCATGGGGCGTGACTCAGTGTTGAATGTCAGCCACGCCCCATAAGTCTCCGTTTGTAACTAGGGGACGTATGTAAGTCGGACGTTGTAAGTAGGGGACTGCCTGTATAGCATTAATTGTTGTGCCTTCCTGCATGAAAAACGCACCAAAACCGCACCGTGTGAAAGCACCCTAAGGCTCTCTCGCTGGCCTGCTTCGTATGTGGCAGGTGATGGCTGTTACCAGAAGGCGAGATCCTCGATCGCTCCAGTCTTGGGATTTTAACCCCTAAGGCTATGTTCACACGGTGTATTTGCAGGGCGTAATTACGCCCCGCAATTACGCCGTGTGGACGGGAGCGGGGCAGTGAGCGGGGGGCCGGCCTTTCGCCGGCCCATAGACGATCACTGCTAGCGGCGCGTATACGCCGCTAGTAATTCACATGTCAATTATCTCCCCGCTCGGCGGCTTTGCCGGGCGGGGAGAGGAAACGTAATCCATAGTTCTCTATGAGAACTGTGAATTACCGTAATGAATGGGCCGTTTTCGGCCCGTAACTGGCGCACTTCGGCGCGTAATTACGGACCGAAATACGGCCCATTTTAAGCCGTGTGAACATGCCTTTAGATGCTACAGAAAACAGGACACCCAATTATCCCATGGGCAGGGTGAAATAGGAAAGCTATTGTTGTACACTGTTCTGCAAACAAGAAAAAAACTCTTAAGTTCAAAACATTTCCATCTACAAATAAAATATTAAGCAGATTTGGTACTGGCACCACCATAAAAATCCAATTTATTAAAATCGAACATTATCCCATACGGTGACAACCATATAGGGAAAAAAACACGAAAATTGCGGGGGGTGGGGAGGGGTGTTGTTGTTTTTCTTTGTCATCTCGCATGAAGCAAAAAGTGGTTGAAAAGTCACCAATATCCTAGAAGGATCCCAATAAGAACTGCACTTCAGCCCGCAAAACAACAAGCCCTCACTCAGGTCATTCTATTGCAAAAAGATAGTTATTAGGTAACTTAAGTTAAAAAATGTAAAGAAAGTTTTACAATCTTTTAGAAGTAGTAAAACAGAATAAAAACTGTTAATGACAGCTGGAGATGAAGCCAGAATATAACGTGTAACAGCTTTCTCTGTCCGTATTTTGTTTTCATTTTGTGAATATTTTTAAATAAAAAATAGTTTTGTTTTTTTACATATGAAAGTTTCTTTTGGAACAAATGATACATGATTCCAGAATTGAGAAACGGTCCTGGATGTAGCACAATAATGCTGGCCTTGGTATTTACTCCTCATACTAGAAGTGGTAGCCAAAGGTTTCTTGTTTACTTTGTTGCTGTTGGCATGTCCTGTTATACCTCACAGTGGACTCCATAAAAACGTTTTTTATTTTTTTTTTGGCCTTCGATTACAGTATATGGTACGGTCAATGGTACTGTTAAGTAAATTTGTTCTTCAATAAACAAGCCCTCCTATGTCTATGTAGATGGAAAAATAAAAAGTTTGTAGCTCTTGAAAGGCGGGAGGAAAAATAAATGAGTCATAAATAAAAATCGGTATAAGGTAACGTATTATCAAAAAATGAGTTATTGTTTTTATGATAAACCTGTTCAAGAATTTTTTGGGGTGTTTTTTTTTTTTCTTTGGGAGGGAGGGAAGGCGTTTTATATATAGTTTCCATTTCGCTGTCCATGTTTAAAAAAAAAAAAAAAAAACTGAATTCCCGCAGTTTTCACGCTGGCCACTGAACCTTATGGGGATGTTCACACGCTGTAGTGCAGCGCGTACAGTACGTGCCCCAGTACATCGTGTCTTTCAGGCGCGTGCGCGGTCGGTCGGCCCCATAGACATGCATTACTGGCTGCGCGTATTCGCCGCAAATAATTGACTTGTCACTTATCTCCCCGCACGTCCAATACAATTGTATTGTACAAGCGGGGAGAGGAGGCGTAATCCATAGTTCTCTGAGAGTTATGGATCACCGTGATTTCAGCATGCAACTCACCCATGTTAGAGCGTAAATACGCACCGAAATGCACGCAGTAATTGCCCCGTGTGAACATAGCCTATGATTCTGACACAGATTCTTGTCCTGCAGAGATCATTTTTCTGCATCTTTTCATTATTATGCCCACTTAAAGTAGCCATATGTTAAATATTTTGTGTCGTATAACAATCTGTCTTACACGCAGAAATTTAAAAATTTTGGAAATGATCTATTTTCACATAATTTTTGATTATTTTTCATATATAAGGACTTTTTTGAACAAAACAGTCCATGACCTTCCTCTCCTTGTGAAGTTGTCAATAACCTGTCTTCTGGACAACTGTCAAGTCAGCAGTCTTCCCCATGAATGTGTAACTGCTGAATCAGATTCGGGGACCCTATAAAGGCTCTTTGCATGTGACACCGTGGGCCACATATATGAAACGGTTTTGGTCTAAAACTCACTTTTTTCCCCATAGAAACCTATGGGGAAAAAAGTGAATTTTAGACCAAAACCATTTCATACGTGTGGCCCTAAGAGTCAAAAATATTGACCTATCTCACGTTATTCTAATTTTCTGATCTACTGAATTCTGGGTTTTCATTCGCTGTGAGCCATAATCCTCTACATTAAAATAAATAAGCGCTCGCAATCTATCTCTCTGTGTGGAATGGATCTGTACAATATGTGGGCTTCTGTATTTGACTTGAATTAAGGACGTAAATGAACTTTTCGATGATATTCTACTTTTTGAGCTGCACTAGGTCAGAGCTGGCGGCGTTGAGGGGATAGAGCGGTTTAACCTTTTGTACCCCACTTGTTCTGCGCTTGCCTTGTCATGTCGTGGTTGCTGATGATGACGTCCGGATGGTTTTTCTTTAGAAATGTTTGTCCACTACTTATCGGCTGCATTTCTTCCTGTTCTTTTAGGATGTGCAAGTCCCAGTTTGTCCACTGTGTGGCACTCCAGTACCAGTAAAGAAAGGAGAACTGGCAGACGTTGCTGTCGGACAGCACATTGACAGAAACTGCAGTCATGATCCTGCTAAGCGGAAACAGAAGGTACCGTCCTTTCGCTGCTGGAGCCTGTGGCTGAGTTTGACTTCGCTTTGGGTTCTCCAACTTATTCGTTTACCTTCTTAATGCCCCTGCCCATATATTGACAGCATAAGGCTATGTTCACACGGCTTAATTGCGGGACGTAATTTCGCCCCGCAATTACGCCGTGTGGACGGGGGCGGGGCGGGAGCGGGGGAGTAAGCAGGGGGCCGGCACTTCGCCGGCCCATTGACTATCACTGCTAGCGGCGTATACGCGCCGCTAGAAAGTGACATGTCATTATCTCCCCGCCGGCGGCTTCGCCGGGTGGGGAGAGGAGACGTAATCCAAGTTTGCTATGAAACTGGTAATACCGTAATGAATGGGCCGTTTTTCGGCCCGTAATTGAGCGTCACGTTCGGGCTAATTACGGACCGAAATACGGCCCATTTTAAGCCATGTGAACATGGCCTTAGGGTGATTTCACACGGTGCGGTTTTGATGCGGTTTTTTGGATGCCTTTTTTTGTGCAACAATGTATAGCATTAATTGTTTTGCCTTCCTGCCCAAATAATGCATCCAAAAAAAAGGTTTAAAACGCACCAAAACCGCACCGTGTGAAAGCACCCTTAAGTTACATGCTCTAAGCCCACTCTATACCCAGCAGGTGTTGGCTGTTAGATACAGCTGGCAATTTTCACAAGAGGTGGGATCGGAGACAGCTGAGACACACTGTTGTAAACACGACCACAGCATCCAAATGACTGGCGAACAGAACCAGGGTCTATTGCAATCTAATGAGAGCCTCCATGGCTGCCGTGATTGCACTCCTCTTGCACCCTGCCATATTGAAATGTCTATATGCTGCAGTCCATAGTTTAGGCAATCACATGTTCAGTCAAGTCTAATTGAACACAACATGATATTATTTGTTCTGTGTGGTAAAGATGGCAAAACATTTTTTTAAATATATATATATATATATATGTGTGTGTGTATTTATGTTGATATAACCCAATGCCAGAACTGTGGTTTGTTGGTCACCTTGCCTTCCAGAAAAAATGGAATAGAAAATGATCAAAAAGTTGCATGCACTCCCAATTGGTACCGATAACAACTAGACCTCTCCTTGCAAAAAAAAAACATAGCCATCACACACATTTAAAAAAACAAAACAAGAAAAAAACCACACACATATAGGTAGATATTTTTTTCCAAGTAGTAAAGCATAATAAAAGTTATATATTTGGTATTGCTGGAGTTGTACTGACTCCCAGAATGCAGATATCATGTTAATTATCCTGATCAGTAGCACGATTGCATGTGAGTTTTTTTGTTTGTTTTTATTACCTTCCATCCCACAAAGAATTTTTTTTTTTCTTTCGTGTTTTGCAGTATACTATATAGTATGGTCAATGGTACCATTAAAAAGTACATTTTATCCTTCAAATAACACGGTAAAGTAACAGTTATGGCTCTTAGAAGGCAGGGAGGAAAACACAAAAATTAAACATCAGAAATAGCTTTTTGTTATCAAGGAGTTAAGTTATACTGCTGATGTTACAAAAGAATAAAAAAAAATCTACACACATCCCCCACTCCTGCGTTCCTGGGGCTCTGACCTGGTCTCTTGTCTACTTCCGGTTGGAGCGTCACCTCTGCATCCACTGATTGACTGCAGCAGTCGTGTTATTGTCATTGTGTTATTCTTGCATTCTCTCTGGACTGCTGGAACTACGAGCGCCGGGTCACCTCTTCTTTTTTTCTTTTTTTTTTCCTCGTATCCTGTGTTATTGTCTGATATCACCCTTTGGAGTGTTCACCTTTGAATATAGCAGCACTATCAATACACTTTGAAATAGAATGGTGGAAAATCCCTCTAATTGCTTTATGACCAAATGGAAGCATGGATGGTGTTAAAGTAACATCTGACAAAATTGGCCCCTCTTTTATCTAGAGCAGGATCAAGGGGGTTGCGCTTGACACATGGATTCTTGTTTGGGTGCTTTTTGGATCCCTGTGTCATGCAGCGTCCCTGGACGAGGCATGACCATGTGTAGAAGCTGCTTGGAGCGTTCCTATAATTCTGTATAATTCCATTGTGGGAAGCATGGTGGCTCAGTGGTCAGCACTGGAGTCCTGGGTTCAAATCCCAGCACGGACAACATCTAAGGATGGAGTTTGTATGTTCTTCCCATATTTGCACATGTTTCGTGCCGGTATTTCATTGTACCTCACACTTCGTAAAATGGGCTAATTAATCTGGAATTTAGACTTTAAATCCCAGTGTGGACAGGGACCAATGTGAGTGATGACCATCTCTGTACAGCGCTGTGGAATATAACAGTGCTATATAAATGAATAAAATAAATAAGTAAAAATAAATTGTCCCCTTCTAACAGGTTCTACATATGCTTCTCAGCTGCTTCATAGTTTTGTGTTCCTGGGAGCGCTGAGTGGCCCCTTGTAGCAATTATACTATTAGTTTATATAATGTTGTTTTGAGGTTGATCTCTCTAATAATAATCATTAAAGGGGTTGATGCGTTCAAAAAAGTCATATACTCTATAGGGGAATTCTGAGTTGATTGGGGTGGGGACCACATCTCTGAATGGAGAGTAGGTACAAAGAGTGTCTCTCTCTGGAGGACCTGTCCTGTCCTGCATTACACACACTAGTCATTGATTTGAATGGGTGCTGTGTAATGCTTCATTTCCCCTGTGGTGGCGCTGCAGGAAATAGAACACTTCCTGTCTGGTTTCTCCCCATCTTACTACTGATCGCAGCACATAGAGCATTTATAATTGGCTAAGGGTCAAGGGACCATTCTAACAAATAGAGACTGTCCAAAGCGGAGAACCCTTGTGACTGAGAAAAACAATAGAAGATGTTGTAAGAATGACTAAATTATCAATTTATTTCTCATTTCCTGAAGATTTTCACCAATCGGTGCTGTAAAGCCGGATGCAAGAGAAAAGAACTGATGAGGCTCGAATGCGACCAGTGTCACAGTAACTTCTGCCTATCTCACAGACATCCATTGGATCATGACTGCAAAGTGAAAGGGCAGACGCTATCTAAAGCTGGGTAATTCATTGACACATTGTTCCCGGAGTGGGTAGATGTCTATCGGAGTCGCACATCTTCTCAATATGACTGTAGTTTCAGCATGTGTTTCCTTCTTTACAGATTTGCTGCTTTGATAAGATCTAAGAAGACTTCAGAACAAAACCGAGCTGCCATTAATCCTCCCATGAAGCCGCAGGAGGGGAAACAGTCTGGATGCTGCAGAGCGATAGGTGAAAGGTAGTGAAGTGCAACTAGTGTACTATGCTATATATGTATATGCCCCTGCCCCTCCCAACCCTCTTACCAACTTATTAGGTCGTTAATGGGGCATGTCTCTGATCCTGGCGGCTAGCAGCAGGGGACCGGACACTAGCACCCGGGATCAGAGACTGCTCTGATACCAGCATTTTAACCCCTTTTATGTTGCCTTTAACATAACCACAGAATGTAAGGAATTGAAGAATAGTGCTGCACACTGTTCTTTTGCCTGATTGCCCCATGACAAGATGGCCAAGTGCTGACATGTTGTCATGGCCTAAAGAAGGGCTCCATGGCTGGCATCTTACAAACCCTATTACATACTGCCATAGGCAGGATGTAATAGGAGAGCCCCATCGTACTACCCCTATTACATACACTGAGGATGTAATAGGAGAGCCCCATCGTACTACCCCAATTACATAAACGGAGGATGTAATAGGAGAGCCCCATCTTACTACCCCAATTACATACACTGAGGATGTAATAGGAGAGCCCCATCCTACGACCCCACTTACATACCCTCCGGATGTTATAGGAGAGCCCCACCTTACTACCCCACTGACATACTCAGGATGTAATAGGAGAGCCCCATCTTACTACCCCAATTACATACACTGAGGATGTAATAGGAGAGCCCCATCTTATTACACCAATTACATACACTCAGGATGTAATGGGAGAGCCCCATCTTACTACCCCAATTACATACACTCAGGATGCAATGGGAGAGCCCCATCTTACTACCCCAATTACATACACTCAGGATGCAATGGGAGAGCCCCATCTTACTACCCCAATTACATACACTCATGATGTAATAGAAGACCCCCTTCTTACTACCCCTATTACATACTGCCATAGGCAGGGTGTAATAGGACAGCATTTATTATATACTGTTCTGCAATATATTACTATTGCAGAAAAGTGTACAATTGGCCTCTCCCCTGGTGGTCAAGTACTAAATGTACTTGACTAAATGTACTAATGTACAAGTCCAACCTATTAAATATAATACATTTACCCAATGCCAAAAAGTTTTTTTTTTTCTATTTTATTTCCCACCTAAAAGAATTGGTAGCGATAAAAACTGCAGTTTAGCCCAAAAAAAACGAGCCCTAACTCAGGTCCATAGATAGGAAAATAAAGAAATATTGGTTGCAGAAAGTAGTGCTGCGATGTAAATTTAACAAAATAAAAAGCTTTTATTATTTTTAAGTACTAAAATATAATGAAAATTCTATTATTTTGGTGGCCAACGCATACTGGCTTGTGGAATAAAGATAACGTCATTTATATTGCACAGTGACCTCCATAAACCCCCACAAAAATGATGCGATTTCAGGGGGGAGGGTTGTTTACTTGCTCCACCCCACAAATAATTTTTTTTAAGGTCAATGGTACCATTAAACAGTACTTCCTGTCCCAGGAAAATAAAAAGTCCTCACACATGTATGAAGACAGAAAAATAAAATAAAAGTCAGGGAGAAAAAAAACGTGAAGGGGCTTAAAGCGAAACTTTCTGATCATTGCGGGACCGACTGACCCACACTGGTGCGGAGAATGAATCGTATAGCTGCAGGTATCTGGAAGTGCAAGGAAGGAGCAAACTGAAGGAACCACATTGCAAATCGCTCTCTCTGGTGTCCGCTGTAGGCAGCCTCGTGTCGTCTTTGATATCTGTTACTCTGCAGGGGAAATCTGAAGTGTGGTGGGAAAACACTGAATGGTAAAAAGTGTGACTCACCGCATCGTACTGATACAGATTGCTTGTGGCTCAATGCCTGCGCCGACCTATCCACAAAGAAAGAAGTGCTTGTTAGGAAGTAACCGCAGCTTAGCTCTAATATCCCTATCATACTAAGGGCAACATGTATGATTTTTGGCGCCCAGTCGCCATTTTTTTGTGCGCACATTAGTAGCATAGAATGCGCCTGAATCCATGAACCTGTTCTCCTGCGGGTCATTGATTTAGCGCTTTCCAGCTCCAAAACGACAACTCAGGCTCGGGTAAACCACTTGTAACTTGGTCTGCCTGTTCCAGCAGTAATGCGCCTGGTTTTGTCCTTCTCCAGTCATAAATGTGTAGAATCAAATGGTTGTGGTGCGACGCCCCCACATCTTGGGCCCATTACAAATTGCCGTGGGCATCCAATAATACGCCTAATTTTGGAGTGCTGATTTATAAATCTAGAGAGGGAAACATCTCTCCTTGAGGGGAGCAACATATGGTGCTCTCCTCATGGAGAGAGGTTCCCTTTTCTGAGACCCTCATTGCCTTCCACCCACCCAGCCAGTATCGCTCTGCTCTGCACTGATGAGGGACAAAAATCCCGAAACAGCGCTGTATGCAGATAAGTGATACTGGCTTGGCTAACATCCCTTTTGCTTTCACAAGACTCGGTGGGTCAAAAGCAAGTTGAGCATTCGTTAAATCCAATAGAGGGCACTTAAGCTTCTCAACTCCTTTCCCATAATGCCTTATAAATCTAGAGAACAGGGCCAGTTTTTGGGCTGAAAGGACGCCAGTACTGGCGCAGCCCCATACATATATGTCGCCCTAAGTGCTTGATTTGTATACAGTCCACTGTATCCAGCACCGAGGTGACTTCCCCTTTGACCAGAGCATGCCATGTCAGGAGTCCTTCTCCCTTTTCTTTAGATGTGAATGTTAATGACATCAGATTCATCAGGGCTCGGTGATCGTTATACTGATATTTTGTAAGATCACATGGATCGGGTTACATGTATTTTCATTTACACCTAGGTATCTAGAGATTCCATCCTCCATTTTCGCTTGGTTTCTTACTAGTGGATGGCATAGATTAGGTGTAGTTAAAAGCTTCTTCTATGGGCCACTGCCCAAGCGGCTCCAGAAAAGTTGTGTTCAATGTATAAAGAGACATTATTATCATATTTCAGTTTGTTAAGCCTTTACTTAACCCTGCTCTTTTATACATTTTCTTTTCCCCAGCAACCCACCTTTGGCCACTGGAAAACCAGTTCTATCGGATTTTGGCCTGCATAATGGACTGGTAGGTTATCATGTATTCTTATACACTTTCTCATTGGAGTAACCTCCAGAGTACTTGGTACACCAGCTGCTATCGGACCCAAGGACTTGTCCATGGTCCGATATCCTGGTGTACAAAGTGACTTTATTTTTATGCATTGTATGATCAGTGATGTGCAGGGTCACAGTCTCAGGGTGTGCATTATCCCTGTGACGTGTGTTCATTCTAACTGCGAAGTCACATCATTATGCTTTTCTTGTTTGTTTTATACAAAATGACTTTTTTTTTTTTTTTTGGGTGCACTATGTTCAATGCTATGTAAGGTGACAGTGTGAATTATCCCTGTACTCTGACATGGGTTCATTATACCTGCAAAATGACATTATTAAGCTCTTCCCATTAATGGTGTGATGACATGGTGTACATCAGGCCTACACAACATGCGGCCTGCAGCCTATGTAAACCCCACCCCAAAACAGATTGTGTTACCCTGGTTTGCGGGCAGTCTGGGAGCATTCCCGGGTAGGCAGGAGGCAGTCCCATGTGGGCAGAGGGGTGGACCCAAGCAGTGCGGCCCCCACCTCCTACAATGTTGTGCAGATCTGGTGTACATGGTGACTTTTTTGTGTGCGCTATGCATGATCAATGCTAGGTATGACGACTGTTTCATGGTGTGCATTATTCCTATCCTTTGACATCACTGTTCATATAATTCCTGTGCTGTAAAGTCACTGTGTGGATTGTACATCTCCTGTAACACTGCTGTGTACATTCCTATAATCATAAGCTTTTCATGTTCTGAATTGGCAGCTGAGGGCCGTCATGGAGAAATGGGGCCCCATTCCAAGTTTGCCTGTGGAGGGCCACATTGTTACCATTTATACCTTCTGCTGAAACTTTTATCTAGATTTGTATTTTACATGTGAAATTAGTAATTGGCTACAGTTAATTGTCTCAAATAAAACTGAGCTGTGAAATGCAGGGAAACCACACGTCAATTACTGTTTTGCAATGTGGTTATTGGCCTCATGTTTTTTAAACTTAAAGAGGCTTTCTCACCAAGCTGTTTCACTGAGTTTTAGCAGTTTTACACTCCCTCGGTCTCCTCAGGCTGTGGGTGGTTCTACATCGGTGACTAGCATATTCCACTTTTAGTGACCAGTGAAGGAGATTGTTATCTCTAACAAGATTACAGATAACACCATGCTTTTCAGCCCCCACAGCACATGTCCCTTTTGTTTAGTGACACTAATCTTGTCGGATATGATTATTTTGCTTTAAGCTCGGTTTGTCAGGGGGGTGACGTCACTTGTTGCTCTCAGATAACTGACATCCGTCTGGTATTCAGGTAACCATAAAAATCTGTGTGTGCTCAGAGAGCTGATAAAATGTATCCTCATGACTAAAATAAAATCTATTGACTAACGTAGAAAGTCTTCATTTAACTGTCCCTTCATGTTGAAAGCTAATCTTTATAGTGAGAAAACCTCTTTAAAGCTTGTGAATATGGAGCCTATTGGCCTAAATGTATGGAGACTTTTTGGAACGATGGAGAGGCAAATATGAATTTAGGGACCCACCTGTTACCCTGACATGATAGGTGGCCATATAAAATTTGTTCAAAATGTGCACTAAAAACCTCCACTTTACATGTCGAAAAGATAGCAGTTTAAGGCTATGTTCACACGGCTTATTTCGGGACGTATTTACGTCCGCAAATACGTCCCGAAATACGTTTCAAATAATGAACAATTAGATTAGCATTGATTCCAATGTAAAATACGCCTAGTCATTCACACGAGGCGTATTTTCGCGACGTATTTGCGGGCGTAAATACGTCCGTAAATACGATCGTAAAATTAAGTCACTTATTGAGGCGTATTTCCCCATAGTAAAGAATGGGGAATGTATTTACGACACGAAATACGTGCCACACTTTGTGACACGTATTTGAAACGTATTTTGGGACGCATTTGCGGACGTAAATACGCCCTGAAATAAGCCGTGTGAACATAGCCTAACTGTTCCATGAGTTTAGTGCCTGTTGGCGCTGCAGTGGATTTTGTGTTGTACAATTTGCATTGCAGCCAGAACAGTTTGCACTTGTGTCTGTGTTCATCGTAAATCACTGTTGTCTAAATTTTTGTCCTTTTTTGCTTGAAATTTTTTCACTTGTAAAAAAATCATAGCCAATAACCGCATCGCGATTCACAGTAAAACTAATGCAATTTTCAGATGTATTTTTCCCTGAATTTCAAAAGCACAAAAAATCAAAATGATTGAATGTTCTTTATTTAGACAGCTAAAAAAATATGTGAACCATACCCTTTCTCCTAGAGTGACGAAGAAGCTCTGCAGAGGGCGCTAGAGCTGTCAGTGCTGGAAGCTGGAATAATCAATCTGCTAACTCTCAGGTAAGAGGTGCTGTAATAGAGATGGAGACATCCTCATCAGTTTATTCCCTTCACTATATAAAGCTTTTCTACATGATGCTGCAGAGGGCGGTCTCCGGTCCAGCTTGATAAAACCAGGCTTTTGTGCAATATCAACTCCATATAAACACAAAACTGTTTCAATACTGGAAGTTCCAGCACTTTGTATTAGTATGTAGATGTATGCGCCGGTGCTTGTTCTGGGTGTGGAGGTTTTTGGCAGCTATTCGCACACAGACATGGTGGTTCTTACAGACAGCTGATTGGTGCTTTTATATATGCTGGGAGATAAGGAGCTGCAATTAGGGCATGTTCATACAGCGTTCACTTTGGGGCGTAATTGCGCTGCAAAACAGCCAAAGTACACCCCTCAAATACGGTAAAATCATAGCACTCATTGAGTGCTATAATTTTCAGACGTATTCCCTGTCGTGTACTGAGCGCTGGGAGAAAGAGGTGACGTGTGGCTTCTTTAGGGCGCTTACATTCTGGGGAAAGTGATGGTCAGTGGTAGCGCTGTTGAATGTATGTGCTGACCAGCGTGTACTGTCAAACAGCTGGTGTATGAACATAGCCTTATTGTGTGTTTGAACACTGAGGTGAAGGGGATTATTATGTACCCTACACACAGGAATAGAAAGACAATAAAAATAAAAAAAAACAATCCTTCCCTATTGAATGGGGAAAAAAATAATAAAAAAAATTCATTAAATAGGGAAGTTTTCTTTTTTCTTTTTAATTTTTATTCTCTTTCTCGTGCTCTTTTTCACCTTTTTTTTTTTTTTTTTTTTTTTTTGGGGCGCATTCCGCCTTCTGGAAGAAGTGATAAAAAGGTTGCTTATACCCAAAACTAGTACCAATGAGAGCTACACTTTACCCCACAGAAGGTGAGCCCTTGCACATCTTCAAGGGCGCTTAAAATTAAAAGTTATTGCTCTCCACATTTCTTAACAGTAGTAAAACTTAACGGAAACTATATAAAGTTAATATACAAAATTGCACAGTTGTGTTTTTTTTTTTTTTTTTGTTTTTCCAGTTCCAGCCTAGAAATAAACTTCTTTCAGCTTTCTAATACATTATATGGGGATTTTAAATCTTATCACTAAAAACAACATGTTGTGAAACAAACACGCCCTCATCCAGCTATGCCAACAGAAAATTTAAAAGGCTATAGCTCTTGGAAGGTGGGGAGGAAAAATTTTAAATTTGAAAATTTAGTCTTGTTATGAACTGGTTAAAAGTTGCTTTTTATTTAAAAAAAGACACACACTTGGTTTTATGCTGTTTGTAGCAACCTGAACTATAAAATTACTTAACCTGCAAAGGGAACGCTATAAAAAAAAAAAAAAAAAGGAATAAAGAGTGATCTAAAAGTGATATGTTCCCTAAAATTGTACCAATCAAAACATCAACTCAACTCAACACCAAGTAAGTAGTTGAGCTGAGTTGATACACAGCTCCATTAACAAAAAGATAAAAAAGGTCAGGCTCAGAATATGGTCAGATAAGACCATAGTGATCGTGATGTTTATAGTGCACAGTGAGCGCCGTAATACTTAAAACCCAAAAGGGCCAAAAACTACATCCATGCAACCTGTACATAATGACTGAAGCCTGAAAGCATTGCAAAATGCACTCAACTTTTTATGTAAACTATTTTATTTTCTTCTTTACTGGTAATTTAATTTTTTTTCTAACTTGCAGAAATCCAAACATCAACACAGTAAAGACCAGTGGCCAGTGAAAGCTTCCGATTGCCCAGTGGGCTACAGATGAGCTGTATCCATCGGATGACCCTTTTTAGTCTATGAACTTATTAAATCCGTTGAACATTTTATAAATGTTTTTACAATATAGGACGGTGACCTCTTTATAACTATTAAGCCTTTGATATCTGACACCATATGTACTATGTGCAGTGGAAGTGTTCAGCAGGAGACCTTCAAAGACAAAAAGTACAGCAGCACCAGCAGGCACTCTAATCCATGCAAACACTGAATTCATAGAGCATTTACATTGCATCACTGCTAACTCTACGAGTATAAAATGGAGGCTTTTAGTGCACAGTTTCATCAAGTTGTGTAAACCCACCTACTAAAACCCATATCAGCGATGAAGTCATGGAACACGCTTCTGATTTGTAAGCTATTGATCAGCTGTTTGTAACCATCCGCTGATGTTTTTAATCAAAGCACTTGTAAAATACACTGGAAATTTTGTAGATGTTTTATTTATGATAAATGACGGGAACCTCTTTATAACTCCCAGACCTGTAATATTTGGCGCCATTTGTATTATATGCAGTTGGGGTGTTTGGCAGGAGACTGACCCAGTAGGTCTTTATGTCTTCTCCCATGGAGTGTTGATGAGAAATTAATTCCAGTCTGTGATATGATTGACCAGTTCTTACATGTTGTATATCTATCTGCTTACACGTTTATTAGCAGCTTTATGTCCCCCTCCCCTGTATTTATTTTAGAGAAGTCCATTGATCTATTCTATACATTCTAACTTGTGAAAATCTCGGTGGCTTGTAGGTACTGCCAACAGGCCTAATCTATACATAGTTCTAGATGGCTCCTAACAAGGTCCCTAGGCTCCATATACTATGTATAAGCATCTCACTGTCCTAGGGACCACTGAAGCCACTGAGGTTTTATATGATCGTATAATTTAAAATTTAAAAAAAAAAAAAAAAAGTGTTGCATTTGTAGTGAGACACAAGAAATTTACATAAGGGAATCTATAAGACACTTATAACTAGTGACCAAAATCACTGGCTATATGGTATCTGGCTGAAAAGGACACTTGGGAGGAGTATTAAGATGAAAATACTGCCCTCAGCCAATCCGTGTAGCTAAACACATTCTAGTAATCCCAGCATTGCCACTGGACACTGAATTATTTGCTGTTTTTATTATGGCGATGTGTGTATGACTATGGCTGTCATTATCCAATAAATAGCTTTATTTTTTACTTTGTAACGAATCGCCCATGTGTGTCATTACATCTTCAGGTGTAGCATATATAGTTGTGTCCTGGCTTTACGTATGCATTTGTAAATATAATCTCTTACCACTTTATGTACAGGCAGTGCCTGACTTACACCGTTCCGACTTATATCTGTCCCCTAGCTACAAACGGAGACTTATGTGGCATGCTGGCACTTGTAGTTCTATGTTCCACAGCACATAGTAGCTGTGGAATGACAAGTTCCAGCATGCCACAGCAGCACATAAGGTGAAAATGATGTGAAATCTTCTTAACAAGGGGCACAGGCATCCAAACAAATGTAAAAACCCTTCCCTGCACTATGCGAAACTAAAAAAAAAAAACAACTTGTGTTGGAGTTACATTTAATAAATATACCTGTTCTGACTTACAATCAAATTCAACTTAAGAACCAACCTACAGTCCCTATCCATTTTGCATCCTGGTAACTGCTTGAATATGGTTTAGCAACAAAATTAGGCCTTCATGACTCCAGACTACAACCAACTATAAGCCTTTAGTCCTGTCTTACACCAGTCTTTTACTGTCTGTATTCAAGATGCAGTGAATCAGTAAAAATGATTTGGAAAGGTAGGTATTGGATAAAAATAAGTTATTTCGTCCATGTAATGCGCCTGTGACAGATCTATTGACTCGCCCAAAGCATGATTTTAATGGACTGTACTGGGTTGTACTGAAAGGGGCAGAGTGTGCTATAAATTGCATCAAAATCTGAGTTTCTTGTTCTTTTGGGCATCATTCTATGACCTAACGGGCTAAGGCTTAAAGTGAATTTGCCATCAGAAAATGACTTAATAACTCCTAATTTTATATTAAACACCTTTTTTTAAGAATATATATATATATATTTTTTTTTTCAAATCACTGTCCGTATATTTATTTTAAAAAAAAATAAAAAAAAAAAAAAAATGAAAATCTTGTATTTTGACTCTGGCCATTAGGCCTAATACTAGACTGACACTTTCTGTTCAGTAGAGAGAACTTTTCAACAGTCTCCTCATTATCGACACAGGCAGGATTATACACAAAAAAAGGTTACGGCAATGTGTGTAGAAAACACAGGATCCACCAGTCACAATAAGAGGTGTCACAGCTCTCCTTCTCCCCTCCTTGCACAGTGACTTCTTCCCAGGTCACAGATCATGCCTAGAAAACTCCTATAGAAGTCAATGGGTTTGCTCCTATTCACAGGCTCCTATGTCCATGAAGCTACTGTAAAGCATCTCTCTAAATGCCGTTAAAAGCAGCTTCGGCAAGATGGCTGCCCCCATAATCCTATACAGACAATAGAAATTGAAAATATATAATCAGAAAATAAAAAACGCTAAGAAAAGGATGTCAGTATCTTGTTTTAAGTAGTAAAATAAAAAAAATTGGTGACAAGATTCATCTTAAGACTTCTTTCAATCCGTAATCCAAATGTTGGTAACTATATTGACAACAACAATAAAAATAAAGTGTGAACAGAACCCAAGACACGTGGTTCCATAGTGGCTTAGTGGGTAGCAGTGTTGTAGCACTGGGGTCCTGGGTTCAAATTCAACCAAGGGCAACATCTGCATGCAATTTGTGTGTTATCCCCTTGTTTGCATGGGTTTCCTCCCACACTCCGAAATTGTACAAATCGGTTACTGTGGAATTTAGATTGTGAGCTTCAGTGGGGTGTGGAATATGACAGTGCTATATAAAAAATGCACTAGCAAAACTTTCCTAGCCACAATACATGATTTTGCAGCGATTGCTGATAGAAGGTGAAGCCTCTTGCCCGATTTTTGGAAGGAGGGTTTGGGCTGTATGTTCTTTGCAGAGCAGTCATCAGAATTATTGGGACATTCCATGGAGCCTTCTGACAGTGGCTTTTTTTTTTTTCCCTGTGATTAAGTTTTCAAAAGTTTACATCCTTGTGGTAGAGGAGTCGTGTAAAATATCACAGAACATCTTCAGAGACATCTTCAACTGATAACCTATTCTTCTAGGGAGCATAAGGGCATGTCCCCACGGTTTTTCAGCCGGTTTGCGGTTTTTCAGACCGCCTGAAAAACCGGCTGAAAATGAGCACGATGGTGCTCTATACAAAAACCTGTGCAGCAGTCCCCACTGCACAGGTTTTGCCGTTTTCAGGACGGTCTTGCCGCACGGCGGTCCGCCGGCAAAATAACATTGTAGAAGCCACATTTTTCTTCCGTCGGTTTCCGACGGAAGATGTGGCTTCTCAATGGGAGTGGGGGGAGGGGCTCTTCTCACGCTTTCATACGCGGAAAAAAGCAGATCCCACATCGCATGGCTGGCGATGATATTAGGAAAGTTATGCACTGGAACGAGTAGGGTCACTTCTAAACCACACGGTGTGCTGCAGCACGTACAGTACGCGCCACAATAGGCCGTGTGAACATTGAACATACCCTTAGTGGCCAGAGGAAAAAAAACTGCAGGATTTCAGGATTTTTTTTCTTCATTATATATCGTGACAAAGTATATTTAACATAAAATGAGGATTAAATGTCACTATTCTGCATTGGACAAACTGATCTTATTGAGGCTTTGCATGCACTTCTGAAGGATCTTCAGCCAAACTTCCCTGAAAAATTGGAAAACAAAATATTTTGTTTTATTTTTGTAATTGCTATTGTAAAATGACTACTTCTTCCAGAAATGGTGCCACTCTTGGCCAGAGACTGGTATTGCAGCTCGCCTGCACCAGGGGGGTATTGAATTCACCACCATTTGGTTAATCTATATTAGTATATTTTTAATTGGAACAACACAATGTCACTAGATTATTATATAAGACATTGCCATACTTGTTAGCCTTATGTTCATTTTGGAGAAAGGCCCAATAAACAAATTAGTAATACTGCTCTGCACATTGCGGCTGTCGGAGCAGGATGGAGTAGAGGTTTCACAACAGCTGAAGAGGCGCAGGTTGGAATGCTGATCTATCTGGTATGTACTGTATCTGATCTGTTTATCCTCGCGCTCCTTAAAACAGGGTAAGGCTTTACATGGCGAGCCTCAGGATCCTGAGGTAACCTGCTTCATGCACAAAGCCTGTACAGTGATACAGAGGTCCTGAGTGTGTATTGTATCACTAAATGGTGCCTTCAAGGAACAGCGCTTCTAGGGCAGAATAACCCTCTGGATGCATAGATACTCCCCAACAATGAAATTGCAACACCAAGAAGGTCAAGTCGTAAGGTTATGGAAATCAAGGAGGAAGCAGGTGTCACTAAGTTCTGAAACTGATCAAATTTTCATTTACCTAACACATATCTGTGGGTGAGGTATAAAAGCCTGATAGAATATAAAGTCTTTTAGCCACTTGAAAACTCAAAAATCAGATCCGATTGTGCAGGTCAACTGTGTGATACCTCCTGTGCGTCAATGTTATTGCCACAAAATAAGAGGGACATAATCCGAGACACCTTGGTTTATCACGCGGGGAGATCGCTACTCTTGGCCAAGATGTCAGTACTGTTCAATATTAGGTGTCCCAGTGGCTGGGAGAACGAGGAGGGACTGGATGGATACAAGAGGTGCACGGAGATGAACCTCTGCACGGATGTATCATCTGATTGGAAGAATGGCAAGTGAGATTAGACATCACATCCTAAGCCTAGGGCGGCAAACAGTATTGACACACGCCATTGAAGAACATTTACATGACATTGGGCTATAAGCCAGATATCCAGCTACAGGTGTCCCATTGACCTCAAGCCAATGCCCTCAAAGGCAGGCAATGGAGGCTGAAACAGAGGTCTATCCTCTTCAGTTACAAGTCTCGCTTTTGTCACCGATTGCAATGATAGCTGGAGATTGGTCTAGAGACCATGTGGGCAACACCATGTAGAGACCTTTGCAGAGGAACAGCACACCAGTTGTTCTCCTGGGATTATAGTGTGGGGTGGCATAATGTACAGTAGCTGGATCTCCCTGGTCTTCATTTCAGGTACACTAACCGCTCTGAGTTTCATTCATTTGGTCATGGAACCGGAGGTACGACTTTTTTGTCCCCATTTTTCAACAGGATAACATGCTATTATGAGCAACCTAAATGGCCTAAATGTGCTCCCATGACTTGCAAGTTCTCCAGACTTGTCTCCCATCAAGCACATCTAAGGCTATGTTCACACGGCTTAATTTGGGATGGATTTCGTTCCGTATTTCGCGCCATTCTGCGCAAAATACGTCTGAAATCCGTCCCAGTCATTATGGTAATCCATAGTTCTCTATGAGAACTGTGGATATCGTCTCCTCTCGCCGTAAGTGACATGTCAATTATCCTGGCGGGATATGCACTGTGGATAATGAATGTCTATGGGACCCCCGCTGCACGGCACACGCCGTAATTGCGAGTGAAATCCGTCCCCGCAATCACGCGTGGATAAGCCATGTGAACAAAGCCTAAGACATCAATGGTCGGAAATTGCAAAGGGAACTGCCTGATGATTTTAACCTCACTGACAGCTGCCAAGTCATGGAAGAGCTTGTATTTCTGCACACGCTTATTCCTGATACTGAATACATCGAGATATTTTAACTATTTTCTTTCCATTCATTTCTCATTAACATGTCTAGCCAGTTTGACTTTTTTTTCTTCTTGGTGTTGCAATTTCAATGTTAAGGAATGTAGAAGTAAGTTATATGTTGTAAAAAAATGGCCAAATGCCATAATCTCTAGAATCTACTGCATGTCAGAGGTGGCACCCCAATGTAAAAATGTCAGCAATGTGAAAACCACTCTAAGGCCGTGTTCACACGGCTTATTCCCGACGGATTTGTGCGCTCACAAATCCGCCGTGAATAAGGGGTCGGGGGCGGGGCCGGAGCGCGTGGGGGCGCCGCTCCCCGGCCCCATAGACAATGCATTATCTACGGCGCGTATGCGCCGTAAATAATGTGCATGTCACTTTCTCCCCCCAGGGGCGGATTCGCCGAGCGGGGAGGAGCGACGGAATCCACTGTTCTCTATGAGAGCAGTGGATTACCGTAGTTACTGGGACGGATTGGCGCCGTACTGCAGCGCAAATCCGGCACGGAGTACGGCGCCAATCCGCGGCAAAATAAGCCGTGTGAACGAGACCTAACTCCACATTAGAACACAAAAGGAAGACCTCAAACTTTACTCCGCACATGGTCATGTCTACTGATATGCATATTGTATCTGCTTGCATATGGTCAAGGTGCTCTTTGCAGAATTGGGCTTGTTGTTTCTCTATTGGTTTTTTCCACCTGAATGGATGATCATGAATGATTCTTCATTGTATGGTGTGCAATACACTTGTATCGCCTAATTCACTATCACAAACAAATGTGACACAATAAATTGAGAAGATTAACAGATTCATTATAATAAGCCAAATGGTTTTTCCACATTGCAAATCCATCAGAAAAAAAATGCATTTAAAATGTACCAACACACAAGTTTCTGCAAAAAATACTAAAAATGCTAAATGTTAAAATACTTGTAGCCTACAAAAATGGGTGTTTTTTATGCTTTTTTTTTTTTTGTCCAAAACACTCAATGTAAAATATAGGTATGAAAAGAGACGTTAAGATGGTTTCACATATTTAATTTTTGCAAAAAATGCTACTAAAAAAGCATGCACTTTTTAATTTTTTTTTTCTTTTGCAAAAATTGCAGTGGTCAGATGTTAGCTGGAAGTCAATAAGCAAATATGAAATGCTCTACAGATATCACTTATTTTTTGTAGCATTATTTTCACTTTGAGAGAAAAAGCAATATAAATGTGTATAATCTTAATTGCAAACATATGATGGAGCAAGCGGAGTAAAGGAATCGGTCTAAATTCCAAAGTAAAATATATAAAGGAACTAAAATGCTTCAACATAAATAAATGGTATAAACATTTCTGTCTACAAATCAAATTCCAAGTGGCGTCCAGCTCTTCTAGTTTCTCTAGAATCAGAGTCTTTTAGTAGACACAGTCTGTCTTATATAAAGGCAACCTAAAAAAATAAGGAGACCCAAAAAGACAGCGCAGACTTTTTGGGATGATGAATCATTTTGTATGATAAGTTTCTTATACTCACAAATGGGAAATAAAATCAAGCATAAAAACCCATAGAACGTCATTTCGTTGTGGCTGAGCCCAACCCCGGCTTTTGCTGATGAGCTTTCTTATGCTTCTTGCAGCAGGGGGCTCATTCATCAGACCCAGAGGAGACAATCCCTGAACTAGGGCCACATGCAGTGCTATGGCAGCCAAGGTGGCAGAATTATTGGCACCAGGTATTACAGCAGCATTGGAAGCCACAGTGGCATCTACAGTTACTGCTTCAGTCACAGCCTCTATATCAGCTACATTATCAAATCTGCAGTCTGAGATTGTCATGTATACTTCTCAAATAACAGAGTTGGAGCAGAGAGTGAGCTGGGTGGAGAATTCTGGGGTCCAAAAGTAATATGCCTAAGCTAATTAAAAAAAACGCCATGCTACAGGAAAAAGTGGAAGACCTGGAAAACAGGTCTAGAAGAAACAATGTGAGAGTCATAGGTGTCCCTGAAACTGTTAAAGGGGTTGTCTCACTACAAGGATTGATTTTTATGTTAAAGATCTTGCAAAAACAAGTCACTTTGCAATATATGTCCATTTAACAGTGTCCTACCTATTCCTAGATATCCTCTCTTGTATGGACTGCATCAGCTCCTCAGGTCACTATAGCTACAGACCTGTTCTATCTCTCCTGATAGGCTGGCAGCACTGGTTGCTATAACTACAGACCTGGCTTCTACTGCAACCTAGTGGAAGCCAGTAAACACGACCCTGAATTCAAAATTAAACCAAGAAAACATGACTGAGGTAAGATGAATCGATGTAGTGAGACAACCCCTTTAAGTGTACAGCTGGGGAATAGATGGGAGGAGCTACTACTACTATAGCTACAGACCTGTTCCATCTCACCTGATAGGCTGCCAGCACTGGTTGCTATAGCTACAGACCTGGCTTCTGCTGCAGCCTAGTGGAAGCTAGTAAATACGCCCCTGAATTCAAAATGAAACTAAGAAAACAGGACTGAGGTAAGATGAATCAATGTAGTGAGACAACCCCTTTAATCCAGCAGACCTAGTGAATCTCGGCACGGTGACCTTTCCTTCCTTGCTGGGGCTGGGGATGGCACTAAACGTGGAGAGAGCACATAGAATTGGCCCACCTAAGACCACCACATCAGGGGGTGACCGAACGAGACCAAGACCGGTCATTGTCAAATATCTAGATTTTGCAGAAAAAACGCAACTGCTTCAAGGAGAATTAACAATCAGGTGCAATTGGAAGTCAGCAGGATCCTGTTGTTTGCGGACTATTCAGAAGAAGTAGCGAGAAAGAGGCGCCTGTTTAAGGACATTTGTTCTTCCCTGGTTAAAAAACAATTTCGATTTGCCCTGCAATTCCCGACAGTGCTGAACATATTTCCTGAAAATGGAAAAGCAGAGCTGGCCCCACCCTGGAAGAAGCGGAGGACTTTCTGGAAAGTTTACAGTCAGCTAAAGAGGTGACATACCGACAGGACTCTGAGGGACTTACTTCTCGCTACGACAAGAGAGATCATGCGCAGAAAACTAAAGATTCTGCGGGGATCCAGGGCAGCCAGCAGCAACAAGATACTCCACTGGGAGGAACCCCAAGGGTACCTAAACAGAAACGATTTGGGACTGAGCTGGTTTTCGACGGTTCTCGAAATTCTGCGAGTCACTAAAGTGATGCTGGGAGGGAGCCATTCAGTGTAATATTAATTGTTTAATGTTTAATGATGTCTTATACTGTTTACAGGTGTCGGTGTGAGGAAGATGACGAAAGATGACAAGTCACAACCCCCCCCCCCAACTTCAAATTCACTCAGATTGCAAAAGTCACTCAAGCTCCCCGCTGTGCGACACATGTCACCAGGAAGCATCAATTAGGCAAAAGACAGCAAGACATGGCTGCCCCCCCAGCCAGATAGGAGATCATCCCTTCAAAGCATTGTCATTTAATTTTGTTAGCACCTTGTCCAGGACCTTGTTAACAGACCTGAACAACAAAGGGGTTAGCAAACTGTCATACGAGTCTGAGTGGTGCCGATATTTCATAAGGATTTATGGGAGAACCGTGCATCACAGGTCCACCCCAGTTTCATATTTTTAAATATGAAACTTCCCACACATGTAGCCGTCACTCCCACGTATGTAGGGCACATGGGAAGGGAGTAACTCACAGCTTGGACAGGGAATGAAGCAGATTGCCAGCTTTTGGTACCAGGTCATAGCTTAGCCCCATCCGGTTCTGATGGTACCACTGGCTCAGTTCTGTCCCAATGCCCTGCCGCGTTATGACCCATTTTGTGTCCAAAGCCAAAAACAGAATGGCCCGAGAGGGAGGAGAGTGTAGCAAGCAGGGGAGTGAGGTAGTAGAGCATAGGCTTTTCTACCATATATACACGAAAAAAGTGAAGTCAATGATAAGGGGGGGAAGAGGTTAAGGTTCAGATTATTGCTAGGGTATGTTTAACCTTTTTCAGTTATGCTTGTGATGTGCTTGCCTCTGCTCTTCAATGGGTTAACTGTGATGCTCGGGGATCCATAACATGAAAATTGTAAGTCGGAATGTCAAGGGGTTAAGATCACCCCATAAAAGGATGATGGTGTTGAGACACCTGAAAAGGCAAAAAATTGATATCGCTTTGTTACAATAGACACATTTAGAGACCTCAGATATTGTTAGTCTCCAAAAATTATGAGTGGGGGAGATCAGGAGGTCACCGGCGTGCCAAGGAAAATCAGGTGTTATTATTTTTACATAAAAATACAGCATGTAAGATAATATCCCAAGAACAAGATGGCGAGGGAAGGTTGGTCAGGCTGGTGATGGATACTCCGGCAGGACGAATTAGTCTGTATAATGTGCATGCCCCTAATAGCAGAGACAGATGGTTCTTTGCTGATCTAGAAGCCAGGATTATGGGTGATGAGAATAGCAATATTTTAGTGGGGGGCGACTTTAATTGTGTTATGCACGATCCAGGGGGACCGGCAGGGTGACTCTAGGAACAGCCTGGTACGAGAATTATGCAACCTCCTCCAATGATGTTGGAGGAGGCCACCACTAAATTGAGAAACACATATACTGACTTTCTGCAAGATCCTTCGATGGAAAAAAGAGATAGATGGAGGCCTTTGATCTTCAGCAGGGAAGGTTAGAAGCACTTTCTAGTGATTAAGTCAAACTCAATCTATATAAATTCTGCAATAAAATGGGTAAAATGTTGGCAAATTTAGCAAAAGGGAAACGAGTTACTACGAATATTTTAAGCCAGAAAGATGGGGGGGTGACGACAAATCCCAAAATTATTAATAACATTTTACAAAAGTTTTATAAACGCCTGTACTCGCAGCCTCCATACGACATATCGAGAGGGATCGCATTTTTGGAAGGGATCGATTTACCCAGGATATCTAGAGAAGATTTAGATTCTCTAAATGGGGAGATTACTGAGGAGAAAATGACAAGGGTAATAGGGGGCATTCCAAAGGGCAAGTCTCCGGGGCCCGATGGGTTTACGGGTGACTTTTATAAATTATTAAAGCAAGAGACTTTAAAAGAGGTCTTTAAATTAATTACGAGCTCAAAGACAATGATTCCGTCAGGGGACATGGCCTATATTAAAGTGCTATACAAACCGGGAAGGGACACTCTAAAACCCGATTCTTACCGTCTGATATCTCTCATAAATCCGGATATCAAGATAATGTTAAAGGTGACGGCTAATAGATTGGCGGAATTTTTACCCAAATTAATTGGAGATCATCAAATGGGTTTTGACAAGGGACATTTGGGTTAAAAAAAAATTACGTTTATTGTTGACAGTCCAAACAGCAGTGGAAAAAACATATGATTCCAGGAAATGCCCAGCGTTTTTGCATCAGGTGCCGAAAAGGCGTTCCACAATGTAAATTTGGGAGTGGCTCAATTTGGTGATGGACAGGATGGGTATATGGGGTATCTTTAGGTCATATGTCTCAGCAATATTTAGATCCCCGAGGGCGCGGGTGAACACCCCTGGATTTTTGTCAGAGACTATTTGGTTGCAGAAAGGCACTAGACAGGGGTGTCCACTCTCTCCGCTTCTTTTTAACATGGCTTTTTGGCCATTAGCGCTATATTTGAGGAACTCAGAGGTCTACAGGGGAATACAGGTGGGGAGGAAGGAACTGAAGCTAGTTTGCTTTGTGGACGACATGCTTCTTTTCATGGACAACCCCGTGGACCAGGTGAGTAGGGTCCTGGAACTTTTAGAAGACTTTGGATCTTTTTCAGGCTACAAAATTAATAAGGATAAGTGTCAACTTTTACTATTGGGGTAAAGCAAATTTGGGGGTGGAAATAGTGACCTCTTCTTTGACTTATCTAGGAGTCAAAGTGGGAGGCGAGTCCTCTCTGATATACAACCTAAATTACATCCCCATAATTAAGAAGATTGTGGGGGAAAAACGGGAGGGGTGGAAAAAAATCCCCTTTTACCCTCTGGGCGCTTTTTTGGTTAAAAGGGAAAAGTTTCCCCCAGACTCCTCTACCCATTGCAAAATATCCCGACGTTACTGAAGCATAAGGACAGAAATAAATTAAGGTGGGCATTAGAGATGGGCGAATTTCTCAAAAATTCGATTCGGTCACTTCGCCGAATTTCCGACAAAAATAAATTGGGCCCCGAATTCTTTGGCCGAACGCTTAAAAAGAGCTATTTCCAGGTGCCGAGCCTGCGGGTGCTGTAGAAGTTGTCCCTGTTAAATATGCGGGGGAGCTTGGTTTGGTTTAATCAATGTGTTTTTTTAGTATGCCGAGATGACTGCCCCCGCTCTTTAGAAATCGCTTCACTAAAAAATTCCCTGGGCATTAAGAGGGAAAAACTGCCCAAAAAAAATCAAGGGGAATGTAGCTGATAAGTCTGGCACGACAGCTGGAAAAAAACAACTGAGAGCTCGGTGGCAAAATTTGACGAGTGTGGAGTGACGGGGGGGCCCCACGCGCATGGGTAGGCTGGCACAATGACATTTGGAGGTGGAAAAAATTGAGGAACCCACAGAAGGGCCCCAAAATAAACCAGTGTGGAGGTCACGACAGAGCGATGAGATCAGGCAGTGGCAAAATGACTTCGGAGGCGGCAAAACAGTATTAGGCAACGAGTGGCCAACAACAGTGTGGAGGTACGGTGGCAGCAGCTGAGATCGGGCAGTGGCACAATGACATTTGGGGGCGCAAAAGGGGAGCCAGATTGGACAAGACAAATTTTTGGGAAGCACGGCGGAGACATGGGTCGGCAGGCACAATGGGTAGGGGAGGGCACGACAGGAGTCCAGCAGAGCATGAGGTCAGAGAGTGCCACAAAGACATTTGGAGGGCAAAAAAGGAGGAAACCACAGAGTGGCACAATGACTGAGGGGGGAGGTCCGGCGGCCCGCGCATGAGGGGCAGGCGTGGGGACAAAGCCCCAGTGTGGGGGGACATGGCAGCGCCACAGCAGAGCATGAGGTCAGACAGTGGCACTGACCGTGTGGAAAGTCACGGGGAACAGCAAAAAGCGGCAGCATAAAAGGATAGAGTGGCCAAGACAGAGTGTTGAGGTGGGTGGCAATCCGTCCTTGGGAAAGAGGTGGTAGGCAGTGGAAAAAAGCAGGATGTGTGGCTCAAGGGGGTCGGCTCAGAATTAAAAGGTGAGGGGGAGGGATTTGAAAACCGACTGACGCCCAAGGCATTGGTGTGTGGAAAAACCTGGCGATCCACGCCTGATTCATCTTGACAAGGTAGTCGTTCCACTTTTTTCCTGTGGAAAGCGGGTTTTTTTTGGGGGTTTTGATGGCCCCCGCCACATGAACACCCCCTTGATGCCCCCCAAAAAATGGCCGGGCGGACGCTTCTCCACTGAAAATCGGCAAATTGCGGCCACACATCCGTTTTTGGTGCCCAGTAGTCCGAGATCTTCTAAGAGGTGGGGAGTGTGTCCCAAATAGGCCAACCTGTTGGGTTTAGGGGGCTGCTCCAGGGCCTGCTTGCTGCTGGCGACTGCCCCCCTCACTAGGGGGTGATGGAAGTGCTCATCAGTGATCCGATTAGGTTATACGATGGACTGGTACTGCTCCCACCCCCCCACCTTCCCCAGCAGCCGCGGGGGGAGAGTACTGAGCGCTAGGAAAAACCCCCGGTCAGACGTCAGAGGGGAGATGCCGCCTAGCAGGGCCCAATGATTGGAGGGGTTTCCCCATAGTATTTTAGTTTGTCTTCCTCTCAATAGCTGGGAAAAAGGCTCCCCTTTTAGCCCGGGAGCGGGGTCCAATAGGGTTTGGGGAGCCAGAAGTTCCCCCTGCCCGGTGTGACTATTGGCTGTCACTAGCCCGGCAAAAAGCATCTGCGGGCATTGCCAAGTGACTCCCAGGGGCCCCCTGCCTCCATTTCCACTGTTCTGCCAGGCTTTGGGGGGGATCCGCCTCGTCTTCCTCATCCCATCCAACCCCCTCCAGCGCTCCCGCCCTCCTCTCTTCTCACTGGGGGAGAAAATCATCATTTCAAGACAATGCTTCTGCTCCAATGTCCTTCTCCTCCCCCTTCCTCCTTTCAGTCCCCACTGGACTCATGGGGCCATGAGATGTGTCGCCACGTCCCCAGTCCCCTGCCAAGGGGACAGATTTTTTCAGCATCTGTTCAGGACATGAAGCAGTGGAATGACGTTATTATCCCGTGCCCGGCGACGAAAAATAAGTCCCCTCCTGATGGCCTCAAAAAACGGCAGGTGTCACGATGAGCTGCCCCTGGCTGACTAAAAGTTACACAGGGGGACTTCTGTCTCCTGGATCATCAAAAAATCGTTAAGGCCTTTCTCTGTTCTACGTCGGCCAAAACATGTCCCGGTGGAATTCCACGGGGGGGAAACATCGCATTCAGAGGGTTTGGGGGAGGCCCTTTGCCGCTGCAATCAAAGGGGGTGTTCCTGGCTTTGACAAAGGTAAAGTCATGCAAGTTTCCTGGCCCCTTTTAGAATGTTCTGAAGATCGTGGGGGGACTTCAGGAACCTTTTCACAACCAGTTTTAACAGTCCCATGAGGGCGCATGGACCTTCCCCCCCCCGGTGCAGGCGGACACCATGTTCCTCCCATTTTCCGTCACATGGTTTCCGATTTGCAGTTGGCGCGGAGAAATCCACCATCGAATTCTTGCTGAGTTTTTTTTTTGTTTTTTTTTTTTTTTTTTTTCCCCCCCTGGGATTTTTTTTGCCGGGCAAGCCAGGTTAGAAATGTGTGACACCGCTGAGCCCCCAATGTGGTATGATGGAGCGTACTTGTGGAGGCTGAATGGTGGTGTGGTGGAGGGGGGGAGGCGGACATTTGGGGCAGGTGCAGCAGTTTGAAACGTGGAGGAGAAAGCGCCGTCTCCTGCCAGTTTTTGGTGTGCCTGGGGGGGAAGCACATTCAACCCCCTGGGGCCCTAAAGGGGTGTACTGGCCCTGACCAAGTTACGCTCCCCGACGTCCGCGCGCGTGCACCTTGGAAAAACCGTAAGCTCAAGGACCGACCCACCTTCTGTTCTACATATTTATGAAGTGCTGGTACTGCCTTTTTGGAAAAGAAATTACGGCTTGGAACTCTCCATCTCGGCTCGGCACAAGCCATTAGTTCTCTGAATGGTGCTGAGTCCACCATTTGGAAAGGGAGGGACTGCAATACCAACAACTTGGACAGGAGCACGGTCAGCTGATGCACCTTAGGATGGTTGGACGCATACTGTTGTCTCTTTGCAATCGCCTCGCTGAACGACTGCTGGCGCCATGAGTAGCGAGGAGCAGGAGCATCTGGACCGGGAGATGATGTCAAAGAGAAACAACTCCCTTCTGCAGAGGTGGTGGAGCCTTGACTGGCTGCAATGGCATGCGAGCCACTGGGAATATTCCAATGTTTTGTTTCCACAATTGAGTATTTATGCAAAGGATATGTATATTGGATGATATGTCTATATGGAATGTGTAAAGATTATATCAGATATTTTCATGATGTATAGTGGAATGTATGTAAGATTCTTATTTTTCTCTCAATAAAATGTTATTATAAAAATAAAAGTTATATGTACCTCAAAATTGTGCCATTAAAAAATAAAACTTGAGATACTGTAGAGATTAACCAAATTTAGCTGGTTGGCTAATTCAACAAACTTAACTAGTTTGCTGATAAAAGCAGATTTGCTTTTTTTTTCCCCCCCAAGCTAAACTAATAGAAAGATTCCTGCCTAGCCAGGCTAAAATTTAAAGGGGTTGTCTCACTACATCGATTCATCTTACATCAGTCCTGTTTTCTCAGTTTTGAATTTACTGGCTATTACTGGCTTCTTCTGGCCTCCAGTGACGAGCTGCTGAGGACACCAGGTCTGTAGCTCTAGCGACCAGCGCTGGTAGCCTATCAGGAGAGATTGAACAGGTCTGTAGCTATAGCGACCAGTGCTGACAGTCTATCAGGAGAGATCAAACAGGTCTGTAGCTATAGTGACCTGAGGAGCTGATGCAGCCCATACAAGAGGGGATATCTAGGAATAGGTAGTATGCTGTTAATGAACACATATTGCAAAGTGACTTGTTTTTGCAAAATATTTAACATGAAAAGCAATCCTTATAGTGAGACAACCCCTTTAACTTTTAATGTGACCAATTTCAGTCATCTAAAATCAGCCTTTGTGTGAATAATTGATAAATTAGGTGCTGCTACAACTCTCTATTCCTGGCTAGTGAATAATTCAAGGACCTGCAGTACACGAGCTAGCTTGTAAATTGCACTGACTCACTAAGTTAAAACGGCATCTTTAGATGCAGAGAAGCAAAAGCTGTGAGCAAAGGCATCTATTGCCCGAAACGCGTAAGCGTATTCTGTAACCTACACATTACCCGATGTTTTTACTTATGGATATGTAAATAAATGAAGATCTGTACTCTATGGTGCTGGTTTCTACACTTTATGGTTGGAATAATATCATAAAAAAAGCAGATTGACTTGAAAAAAAAAAAAAGCAATCCCTAATAAGGCTGAGTATATATAAAAATAAAAAAATTTTCGGCTCTTGCAAAACTATGATGAACAAAATTAAAAAGAAATCGATTGATCCTTAAAGGGGTTGTCTCACTACATTGATTCATCTTACCTCAGTCCTGTTTTTTTGGTTTCACTTTGAATTCAGAGGCGTGTTTACTGGCGTCTACTAGACTGCAGTAGAAGCCAGGTCTGTAGCTATAGCAACCAGTGCTGGCAGCCTATCAGGAGAGATTGAACAGGTCTGTAGCTATAGCAATCAGCGCTGGCAGCCTATCAGGAGAGATTGAACAGGTCTGTAGCTATAGCAACCAGCGCTGGCAGCCTATCAGGAGAGATTATACAAGTCTGTAGCTATAGTGACCTGAGGAGCTGATGCAGCCCATACAAGAGGGGATATCTAGGAATAGGTAGGACACTGTTAATGGACACATTGCAAAGTGACTTGTTTTTGCAAGAACTTTAACATAAAAATCCTTGTAGTGAGACAATCCCTTTAAGGAGTTAAAATATCATATGCTGGCTTACCTTTACCCTAAAACTTGTCTATCCATGTTCTAATCTTATTACACAACTTGTATCCTGTATTTATCCAATGGGTTGAAGGTCTTAACACTGATATTAGATACATGTTTATTATGCAGGCTCACAATCCCACTGTGTCCAGCGCCGCACATCTTGTTAGATATCACGGTTCTGAAGTAACAATATAATGGATGAAGAGATTTATTAAAATAACAAGGTATCAGTATTTCCAATGTATAAACTTTAACCTACATAAAATACATGGGAAACGTTACCTTTCCTCTGTGATTAATTCACTCCACATTAGCAAATCTTGACCAGTCACTTTCTTCCCTTGCTGACTTTCCCACTGGTTCTAAATTCAGAAAAATATGGTGAGCAGATGTTGTGATGTTGGATCAGCATTAAAGCGAATTGCCTGCAGTATTTCTGAGGGATTCCAGATGTTGCAGATTGTACCACAATTTCAGGAATGGATTCCCATGAGATGCTGGTCACCTGCCAAGAGTATACTGGACTTGACTGCATGCTATCTATAGATCCCAGCAGATTGAAAAGTTGAGAAAAAGTCATGACAAAGATCATAGACACCGGAGTATTGTAACTATAAAGGGTTTTTCTCACCATGCTGATTCACTGAGTCACAGGCAGATCTACACTCACTCTGCCTTTGTCAGGCTGTGGGTGATTCTATAGCATTCATTAGCATATTTAGATTTTATATAAGTAGCTGAGAAATTATAAAGACATAAGTGCAGGAGATTTAGGGTGACACGTTCCAACACGCCAACGCCAGTTTTTTGGTCTATTTTGCGCCAAAACCAATTCTGACGCCATATTCTTGTTGTAAATGAACTGTCGTAGACCAAAAATAGGCGCATTATACGCCGGAAACGACCCTTTGTAATGCGCCTAAATATGGTGCACTGTGCATCCCCATCATGCAATGCGCCTATTGATGTGCATTACATATGTTATGCGCATCCGTCAGGCAATGCGCCACGATAGGCGCATTACATCTACTACCAATGATATGATATGCGTCGCGAGTTGCGCAATGCGCCTTTTTTGATGCGATGTGCCTTTTTAGGCGCATTAAGTTTTCTATGCAAGGTACACCTGACGCCAGTTTTTAGAGAGTATCGGACTTTCAGGCGCACTTTCCATTGATTTAATGCACCTAAAACTGGCATGGATACTTCTCTTTTCGGACATGTCGCCCTTAATCTTCAGTTAACAAAGTTACATGTGCTCTGAGGAGGGAAAACAGTTTCTTATCTGAATACAAAAGCTGATCTTGTTAGAGATAAAGGGCGACATGTATGAAAACTGCCGCAGACTAGGCAGTCCTACTTCTCAGTAGGTTAGTGTAGCATTCGTCAGTATGTATGAAAGTGTCTCACAGTGGGACACATTTATAAAGTGCTGTGAGACACTTTCATACAAAAACATGCGGCACAACATGTGCCAAAATTTGTCTCACCACTTTGAAATTGGCATGGATTAGTATGACGTTTGTGCACCACATTCTGTTGAAACACATGCGAAAATAAAGGCTAGCCCCATTCAAATGGGGCTGACCTGCATCCAAACCAGAGTCTGACCCTGGAAACACAGCTACAGGTGACCAAATGTATGGAGCGACACTGATTTTAAAAGTAAGAGCAGCACATCTAGGGTAAACATGCAAGGAACAAGCCTGGAGATAGTCACTTGAAGGAGTTTTCTTACCATGCTGTTTCACAGAGCCACAGACAGCTTTAGACTCACACTTCCTGGTCAATTTGTGGGTTGGTCTACATCAGTGATTGGCATATCAGCTCTGCTGTTCCTAGCTATTCCTGTTACAGTGACATGACTAGAGGAGTTTTGTAAACTGTAGTACACAAGGCTACAGCACTCTAAAGATTTAAAGCTTGTCAGTAAGTAATGTAAACAAGCTCGGGAGTGGTGTCACCTTTTGGCCACTAATACAGCCAGTAAGAGCAGAGAGATGTGCTTGGTAACTAGGGAAGCTTGTGTAAAGAGAAGCAAAAGCAAAACAGCAATGTATTTGGTAATAGTCCTTATTTACCTTTGCCTACATGTTTATAGCTAATCAATGAGTTGGGGATAGTGCCTTAAAGAGGTTTCCATGGCCCTCATTACCTGCCCTATTGTTTTCTATTGGTCAGCTGCAATACCTTTTACTATGTTATCCAAGGTATACTTGAAATGGATGACAAGGTGTGATGTTAGAACACCCAAAATACTACACTACTATCTACTAATTACAAATAATACTTAATGTTACAACTTTAACCCCTTAACGACCGCCCACTGACTTTTGGCATCAGCTGGTGCAGGTCATTCGTCTACAGCGATGTCTTTTGGCATTGCTGTAGACTTCAAGGTTTCAGGCGCCGCAACTGCACTGGGATCGGGGCTGTACTACACAGATCCCAGAGCATATCCTGCGAGCACCGGGGTGCGGAGGAAACCCCCGTAACCCGATGCTTTAACCCTTTGATTGCGGCGGTGCGTTAACGCACCACAATCAAAGGGTTCCCCAGCTCGGGTGATCGGAACGCCCGGTGGCCCGACAGAGCCCGGGTAATGGCTGCACAGTCAGCCCTGGGGACCTAGAGTGGCCCCAGAGCTGTCTGTGTAACAAGCCAGTGATCAGGCCAGCCTATGTCCTGTCCTGAACACTGCCTGTGTCAGACTGACACAGGTTATAATGCATTAGCATATATGAATATGCTAATACATTACTAAGTGTAAAAAAAAAAATAAATAAATAATAAAATAAAAATATTTAATAAAAAATAATTGTGCATAAATTAGGTATCCACATGACCGTAATAACCTGTAGAATTAATCTAACAATTTATTATTTTAGAAATATAAATGATGTAAAAAAAAAAAACATTTTTTTTTTACATTTTAAAAAAATTCTGCAATTATTTATAAGTGAACTTAAACTATCCCCCATAAAGTACAACTTGTCTTGAATAAAAAGAGACCTCATCCAACTGCGTCATTGAAAAAATATAAAAGTTACAACTGTTGAAACGCAAGGAGGCAAAAACTAAAAAAAATTCTGGTCATTAACTACTTTTCAGGCCTGGGAGTTAAGGGGTTAATACATCTGGGTAATGTCTGTATATTTTAAAGGGGTTGTCCACTTTCTTTTTTCAACTACTTTATGCTGGTGCTGCAGTTAGAATATCTGATACTCTCATCGATTCTTGCGCTGCTGCTGTCCTAAATCTTCCCGTGTATTCTTTTTATAAAGTGGTATTGGCAGTCGGAAACATCACTGCAGCACCTGCTGATTGGATGCTGTGGTCTTGTGACATTTCCTTACGTCACTGTTTAGAAGTGAGGGGCTCATGCGGCTCGATAGGTGGTGCGTGGCTCTCACCTTCCCGCTAGGTAGGGAACATGGGGGCGCTCGCTGGAACGCCTCTCGTGTTTTTTGGCCTGCGATATGCTCGCTCTTGCAATTTCCACACTGGGACACAGGATGAGTGGTCCTACGGTGGAGGGCGGAGCTGAGTCTTTGGCAGTGCCACTCAAGCTGATATCCTGGAATGTGGCAGGACTAAATACCCCAGAAAAGCGAAGACAGGTGATGACACACATGAAACGCACAAGAGCAGATGTATTTTTCCTACAGGAAACGCATTGGCAAAAAGATAGCTTCATCCCAATTAAGGCCCCCTGGTTAGACGCGCCAATTCTGGCGAACTACCACTCAAAATCTAGAGGGGTGGCGATATACTTCAGGAAGGGGACCATACAATCTATAGAGGATCAGTTTGTTGACCCTGAAGGCAGATTCATATACCTAAGGGTACGTATTGCAAACACCACGTATACATTATGTAATGTCTATGCACCATGTGGAGGGGGACGAGAGTTCTTTACCCATCTTACGGACTTTGTCATTATGAAGTCGCATTCTAACCTTATACTGATGGGGGACTTTAACGCGGTACTTGACCCCAGAACTGATAGATCAACACCTCAAACAGGGGAAAACACCAGGGGCTCTCCACTGGAGGATATGGTCAGCAGACTTGAGGTATTTGACTACTGGAGGGCGGTCAATCCAACTTCACGAACTTACACCTTCTATTCTTCAGTCCACAGGTCATTTTCCCGCATAGACATGGCCCTGGTTTCTACGTCCCTGTACCATAGTGTTACCGACGCGGATATACTACCAATAGCGATATCCGACCATCCCCCCATCGCACTATCTATGGGGGGACCGTCCCTCTGCTTAGGGACGCGAGTTTGGAAATTTCCGGCCTACCTTCATCAGTCAGATGATTTTAGGGACTTTATCAGGACGCACTGGATGCAGTTCCTGAAAGATAATGCGGTTCATGCGCAAAATACCCCTCTTCTGTGGGCGACAGCGAAGGCTGTTATGCGCGGGCACATTATTAGCTATGTTACCATGAAGCGTAAAGCGCAAAAAAAAGAAATTTCAGGAGCTGCATTCTAGCCTACGTCACTATCAGAATAGGTTCTCTGTAGATCCCTCGGCCGCAAACCAACAACGTTTTACAGAAGCACAAAATCTATTGAACACGTTCCTACAGGGGGAAGCTAAGGCCAACTTGAATTGGCAACGGAACCAATACTATCGCTGGGGCAATAGGATGGGCAAGATTCTGGCGAATACAACAAAACCGTGGTGTAATAGACAGCCTATTGCGGCAATAAAATCCACCTCCTCAGGGACTATCTTGACAGAACATGGGGACATTGAGAAAGAATTTGTAGATTTCTATGAGTCGCTATATGGAGCGGACCCCTATGACGCTCAAAAGGTGACATCCTTCTTAGACAAGTTGTCTTTGCCAGAGATATCGGAAGAACAGAGAGCTCTTTTAGAGGCTGAGATCACAGAAGAAGAGGTGCGCGCGGGGGTGAGGGGGCTGGCGAACGGGAAAACCCCGGGGCCGGACGGTTTCCCAGCGGAATTTTATAAAATGTTAAACGCAGAAATCTCTCCCACACTGGCAGGATTATATAATGACATTTATTTCCATTCTAAAGAGGTAGATGCCTTTTAAGATTCACGCACTGTACTACTGTTAAAACCCAAGAAAGACCCTACTTTGCTAACCAATCTCTCTGCTGAATGAGGACTATAAGATTTTAGCAAAGATTATGGCTGCTAGGATGCAAACTTTTTTGCTGACCATAATACACCCCGCACAGAATGGTTTTATAGCTAATAGGCACTCTACAAAAAATGTTCGAACAGCTATAGCGGCCATAACGCAGGCGAGATCGGAGACGCACCCGGTATCCATGCTTCTTAGCCTGGATGCCGAAAAGGCCTTTGATAAGGTCTCCTGGCCATTTCTGGATGCTACTCTTTCACGACGTGGATTTGGGAACCTCTTCGTCGGCCTCCTCGCCCACATGCGCTCCAATGCCACGACAACCTTGCTTATTAACAACCAGCTTTCTCCAGTTATAGACCTTTATAGAGGAGCTAAGCAGGGATGTCCGCTCTCACCCTTGTTATTTAATCTGTCCATAGACCCCCTTCTTTACCATATAACTCAATCACCACTATACGAAGGCATTTTGTCCCCGGGCAGAGAGCTCAAGGTCACAGCCTATGCTGATGACCTTCTTCTAATGATTAGGAACCCCAGGCAGAATTTAACTCCTATTCTGACTGATATGGCGACAGCTGGATCTCTGTCTGGTTATACGATCAATGTGGACAAAAGCGAGGGAATGCTTCTGAAAGGCCCTGCTGAACCACTCTGGTCGAGGGCTCATCAGATTAGATGGTGTAGCTCGGCTATGAAATACCTAGGGGTATGGCTGACTAAACTTTCAAGTAACTTATACGCTGCAAACATGTCCAGGTACTCTGGGGACTTGGTGCGCACTATGAAAAACTGGGCCGACCTCCCGCTGTCCTTCTCAGGGAGATGTAATTTAATTAAAATGGTCGAAATCCCGCGCCTCCTGTACATTTTCCACATGCTTCCGCTAGATTTGCGGCCGGGGGATGAGAAGCACATTAATGCGCAATACAGACAATTTATCTGGAACTCTAAGAGGGCCCGAATTCCTTGTATAGTGCTTCACAGCGTCGAACTCCATGGAGGCTTAGGATTTCCCAATTTTTCGCCTTTATAACTTGGCGGCCTTAGGTCGGTTTCTGACAGACTGGATGCAATCTACAACAGTCTTCACGGATAGTTCACTAGATCAGGAAGGATTGCACGGCATCTCACTCATCAATTTTTTGCATTTACCCTTTGGAGAGCTCCCTCAGATGGCAAAAGAGGATCAGCTGCTTATGCCGATATGGAGGGCATGGCGAAAGATTAGGCAACTCAAAAATTTGAACCCGGATTATTCTCCATTTTTATCTCTCATACGTAACCCCAATTTCCAGGGAGGGAAAGCACAAAACACTTTTAGAATATGGCACAGATTAGGCGTACACCAAGTGAAACAATTAGTGCACCCCAACACTAAACAGGTATACTCTATCTCAGAATTACAAAGCCTTTACCCTATACCCCCGATTTCATTCTTTAATTACCTACAGTTATTTAGTTATATCTCAGAGGTGAAGAGACACCTACAACATGAAGACTGGGACACGAGTTTTGAACGGGTGTTCTTAAACCCCCCTACCAGACGAGCACAACTGTCGGTCGCCTATAAGTATCTTTTAGAGGACTTAGACTATGACAGAACACGCTTTGGCCTAGCTAGATGGCAGGACAGAGACGCTGACATCTCCCCAGCTACGATACTAGAAGCACTAGCTGACACTTACAAATTTCTGCCGGCTGCTAGGTATGTTGAGATGTTTATGAAGGTGGCGCACAATGCCTATCTTACACCAATTAGGGGGCATCGTATGGGCAGGTTCCAAAACGACGAATGCTTTAAATGTGGATCGCCAGCAGCGGGCTTATATCATTGCCTATGGGACTGCCCCTTAATACGGGAGTTTTGGCTTCATGTAACAGAGTATATACACCGATCCTTAAATGTGTCCTTTGTTGCTAGTTCTTCATGGGCACTGTTCGGTAATGCGAAACGAGAGGGACAAGACATGACCAGGCGGGTAAAAAGGATATTACATGTTGTGGCAGCGGCAGCACGCAAAGCTATTTTACAGGTATGGCTCCAGCCCGTGGGTCCCACTCTGGACTTATTTAAAAGTAAACTTGATTTTCTAATGCGCATGGATTGGGTTGAGGCCGCCTTGCAGAAAGAAAAAAGGGTGAGGAAGTTCTTTGAGTTGTGGGAAGAATATATAGACACATTGCCGACGGATACTAAGGGTAATATAAAGCGCTGTTTTGAGCCAACCTTATGGTACCAGGGTAGGCAACTGGCGGGTGCTGATCCAATAGATTTGCCGATGGAAGGTGTTTCTTAAGCGAGAATTATAGGCTTCACTGGAATCTGCTCGTAGGAGGTACGAAACTATAGATACTGGGATGGTATTATAGTGGCCTGCGGGAGCGAGTGCTCCCGTTGCATACACTGGCGGGGAAGGGGGGGGAGTCGTGCACCTGCGCTAATGTTATAAATAAAGGGAGACGAGACACACCGCAATTTTAAAAGTTAATTGGGTTTGATTTAATGTTGTTCCTGCACAGTCGCAATTGAGCTGTAACGAAACTGCAACTTAACATGTAAAAGACTGTGTAATGTTTATTATGTTTTTTGTTAGAAACTAGCAATAACAAAAAAGAAGAAAATAACATTGTCCTTGGCTAAATGATTATATTGTATTTTTGATATAATATTTGTAAGGGAAAGATTTTATGATGCGATTTGTAATTACTGCTTTCATTTTGTATGAGTCAAGGATTAATGTTAATAAAAACAATTTGAAAAAAAAAAAAAAGAAGTGAGGGGCTCCAACTAGAAGAAAACAGAAGATCGAGGGAGACGGCGGACAGCAGTAGCGCTGGAAAGGGTGTGAGGACAGAGGTGTTATTTTTTTTATTTTCAAACTGCAGCACCAGCATAAATTAGTTTAAAAAAAGAAAGTGGACAACCCCTTTAAGTCAAAATTATTGGTTAATTATATATTTCATAAATGTATCGGAAACAAGTAACAATAAAACATAGCTTTTACAGTGGGGAAGAAAATTATTTAGTCAGCCACCAATTGTGCAAGTTCTCCCACTTAAAAAGATGAGAGAGGCCTGTAATTGACACCATAGGTAAACCTCAACTATGAGAGACAAAATAAATCCCGAAAATCACATTGTCTGATCTGGAAAGAATTTATTTGCAAATTATGGTGAAAAATAAGTATTTGGTCAATAACAAGTTCATCTCAATACTTTGTTATATATCCTTTGTTGGCAATGACAGAGGTCAAATGTTTTCAAGTCTTCACAAGGTTGGCACACACTGTTGGCCCATTCCTCCAAGCAGATCTCCTCTAGTGCAGTGATGTTTTGGGGCTGTGGCTGGGCAACACAGACTTTCCACTCCCCAAAGGTTTTCTATGGGGTTGAGATCTGAAAACTGGCTGGGCCACTCCAGGACCTTGAAGTGCTACTTATGAAGCCACTCCTTTGTTGCCCTGGCGGTGTGCTTGGGATCTTTGTCATGCTGAGTCTCATAGTTGAGGTCGAGCTATGATGTCAACTACAGGCCTCTTTCATCTTTTTAAGTGGAAGAACTTGCACAATTGGTGGCTGACTAAATACTTTTTTTTCCACTGTATTATACACATATATTAAAATTATATTAGTTTTCCATAAATGCAAAAAAATCAGAGCTCTATATACTCAATACCGTTACTCTTTGATCTGCAACAAAGTATCAATATCCCAGACCATAGCGGAGCAAAAAATAGACCAATCTATCAATCATTTTACAAGTGAGGTCCTACCTGGTCTGACGCCCTGTTGTGGAGCTCACTTGGGAGAGTGGGATAAGGGAAAACAAAGAACTTTCCCTACTATTGCCCTGGTGGCAAACTATCCTAAACCCTACCTCCCAAAATATAGAGCCCTCGCCCTGATAAGGACGACTCTGTCAGGAACCTGTCCCTACTTATACTGTATCTGATACCTATTAAGCCCTTACATCAAACCAACATGTTTCTACACCTACCTATGGTTTGTCAGGGAACTTTAGTGGGTAGTAAAAGTCTAAATCTGGACATGCAGGGAGAGAGAGAGCTATGATTTACTAGTTGCAGACTTTGGGCCACTTGTATGAAAACTGTTTAGGTCTAAAACTCTCTCTGTTGCCCATAGCAACCAATCAGAGCTCATAGCAACCAATCAGAGCACCCCTTTCACTTCATATAAAGCTCTGGAAAAATGAGAGGGGAGCTCTTGATAGCTGTGGTTGCTATGGGCTCTGATTGGTTGTATGGGCTAAACAACAGAGAGTTTTAGAGCTAAACAGTTTTCATACATGAGGCCCTTGGAGTTTATAATTCACTACTTGCCAAAGCAGTGACCTATCAAAATCATTGAAACAGTAAAAGCTTTTATCATGTGAATGTTCTGAACAGCTGAGAAAACAACGTTGTGATGAGTGCAGATAGTCTAAAAGTTCAATAAAGGCCCCTACACATTAGAGAAAAACATCTCTGTTGACTTCAGCAGTCCCGTAAGACCATCCTATGTATGTAGGGGTCTTCTGACTCACCACCAACATCTTATGCTACAGTGACTTAGGCCCTGTTCACACGGCGGATTGGGGTGCAGTTTTGGCCGCGGGTTCCAACGCGGTTTTCTGCGGCCAAAATAGCGCCCAAATTGTGCCTAGTTTATTAACATGGTTTCCTATTGGAAACCACGTTAAAATTCATACGCCGCGGGTGTGGAGAAGTCTCCGGTCAATTCTTGACAGGGAGTGCTCTGCACGGTGGCCGTGCGGTGCTGCCCTGGTTCACGCGGATTGGGGTGCAGTTTTGCCGCGTTCAACGTGGTTTTCTGCGGCCAAATGGGCCAAACCTGTGCCTATTTAACTGGTTTGCTATTGGAAACCACGCTTAAAATCATACGCCGCGGGCGAGAAGTCCACGGTCAATCTGACAGGAGTGCTCGCACGGTGCCGACGAGGCTTGCGGGCTGGGCCGCGGGAACCGCAGCGAGAGCCTGAACATGCTCTTACTCCTTTCCTCCCTCATTTAAAATACATGCACACTTAGGAATCCCAGGTGGGTTTTCCCCTTCATCACAGTTTAGGATAGAGTTACACTTTCAACGCAAGTTCCATCAGTAATGATGGAAAATAGCACAACAAGATACGTTATTTTTGCTGTTAAAGTGGCAGACACTGCAATGGAAACCTGACGGACGCCAATGTAGTCAGTGGAACAGAACCTCCGACGCAGATGTGGACCAGGCCTTACCCTCTTGTGTTGGTTTATACAGTTCTGTACCATATGGAGTGGTCTCCAGTCTCTGTCGAAGGACAGGCTAACATTCCAGTTTCCAAGCTTAAAGGGGTTTTGCCACAATCTCATTTCATACCTCCTGCATCCCGCTCTTCAGCTCTGTGTGCTCAGAAGGGGGCGTGTGTGATTTGTTGAATTGCATATCATGTGACCCAGCAGGATGACCTCACCAGGCCTTTCCTCTCTGTAGTCATAGAAAGGTCTGTTTATGTGTAGCACAATATAGCTCAGAGGTAAAACTTTTGCCTCCAGGCACAAGGGTCCTAGGTTCAAATCCCTGCAGGAACCAAACCTAAGGATTTTTTTTCTCTTTATCAATGCACATACCTGTTTGAGGTTTCTTATTTTAATTTATTTGCACTGTTTGACTAATTACTAAATAGTACATAGGACAGGAGTAGAGTGACAGCACCTGGGGTTTGAACACCCAGCAGCTGCCTGAGAGGAGAGGGGATGTCTGAGCATGTCTGACCAGGAGTAAGTAGCTCTCACCCCTGGTCGTATCCCCTGGAGACGAGCTGTAAACAATGGATCACTAAAGGAGCAGCTAAGACAAAACGGTGCAGAATATTTAATAAAGATGAATGGTGAAAATGATTATTTTTTCATTTACAAACTTCCCACGTCAATTTTACTTTGTGGCAAAACCCCTTTAAGGTTTTCTTCTGCTAAGCAGCCAGCAAAATCTTCACCTGACAGCTCATCATAAGGCTGTCTATCCATGCCATGATTGGGGCAACCTTCCTGAGTCTCCTCAAGTCTTCTCCATCTCAGCGTCATCGTGCAGAGTATTGATATCATCATGCACGTCCTTCTACCAGCTCTAGGCCCTTCCAGGACCTATGACAGTATCTGCACTTTTCTTGTCGTGGCCAGTCCAAAAGGCCAAGTATAGGCTCAGCATTCAGGGAACAAAGTGCTAAAAACCTTTAATGTATTGTCATTAAAACATATTTAAAAGAAAGGAAAAAAAGAAGTATCATAGCCATCGGGATCGCTGTCCCTAACGCATTTCAAGCTCAAAAGCTCTTAGTTATAGTGCACTATGTCTAAGAGCTTTTGAGCTTAAAACGTGTTAGCTTGAAATGTGTCAGAGATCCCGATGGCTATGATACTTCTTTTTTCCTATTTTTTTTTAAAGGGACTGTCTTTTATTTTTCTTCTATTAATTAGGCTCAGTATGGGCGATAGTGTATAAATAAACTTTATTGATGTTATGCATTTGTGTGTTTTATACTTTTATTGTTATTACTATGTGTATGGAAGGGGGAAAGATCTCTGCTTGAGGAGAGCCACCAATAAATTGGTTGGTGTGAGGATTTATTCGCCTATCAGACCTCACTGACTGTTTTGCATAAAGCAAAGTTTTATGGGAAAACAGCTGAGGAGCTCCACAGCACCCTCTATTGGATGTAGTTATCCTCAATTCACAATTTAGCTCGCAGGAGCTTTGCAAAGTAAAAAGGATTTGAGCCAAACCAGTTAAGTTCAACTACAGACAGCTGTTTCACGGTATTTGCCCCTTGTCAGTGCAGCGTAGAACTTACTGGTTTGGCTGGGTGAGAGTGGCTCAGAAGGGGGAATATCTCTCCTTGAGGAGAGGAACCAATAAATTGGTCGGTGTGAGGATTTACTTGCCATTCACACCTCACTGACTGTTTTGCATAAAGCAAAGGCTTATGGGAAAAGAGCTGAGGAGCTCCACAGCGCACTCTATTGGATGTAATGATCCTCAATTCACAATGTAGCTCGCAGGAGCTTTGCAAAGTGAAAAGCATTTGAGCCAAACCAGTTAAGTTTAGATGCAGACAGCTGTTTTGGGTATTTGCCAACTCAGCGTGTATGTGTATGGAAGTAATAGTAAGTGGTCCCTTACTACTGCATACATTATAGAAGAGCTGGCCGGCCTGATAACTAGCAGGCAGGCGTTCCAGTCAGAAGGCTGTCACTGCTATAGTACAGCCAAACTCCCTGAACTGTGAACACCCTGAACTCTATATAGTGTGATGCTGTGTTCGGGGAGAGCTGAGGGTGGCTACACGATAAAAACACCAACAGGCCTGTTGCTTAGCATGCCTGTGCATTAGTCAGGTGGATGTTACTGCTATAGTGTAGCCGCCCTCAGTCCTACCCGACTGCAGCATCACACTGGGTGTCTACACTATAAGGGCTTGTCCCCACGGCAGGTTTTTCAGCTGGTTTTTGGTTTTGAAAGCCTCCTGTAAACCAGCTGTCAAACTTTATCAGGGACCTCTATGGAAAATCCGTGCAGGTGTCCCCACTGCACAGATTTTCTGCCGGACGGTGTCCGAAAAACATTGAACATGTTCATTCTTCCATCTGGTTTTGTCTATGCGAAGGGGGAGGGCTTTTCTCCGCAAACCGCGGAGAAAAGCCGACCCCCCGGCGGCCGTGTGCTTGGCCCCAAAACAGAGCAAATACCGGTCGGATGATCCGACCGGTATTTGCTCTGTGCCGTGTAAACAGCCCATAACAGTAACGGCCTCCTGACGAGCACGCATGCACGCAACGCAGCTAGCCGGCCAGAGCTTCTCTAGTGTATGCAGTACGTAAGTGATGACATACCCAACAGAACATCATCAATTATTACCATATAAATAGTTATAACAACAAAAGTATAAAATACACAAATACATTACATTACATTACATCAATAACGTTTCCATATGTGTACTGTATATATTCTCTTCCTAGGAAAGGCGGTTTAACAAGAGGACAGAGCATATGTGAGTAACAACCTGCAGCCTTCCAGAGTGGGTAAGTTTCATTCTCCTCCATCTCAGTGTCATGCAGGGTATTGATATACTATGGCCTATATGAAACCTACTTATAGGGGTTGTCTCACTGTATTGATTCGTCCAGCTTTCTTGGTTTCATTTTGAATTCAGGAGCGTGTTTACTGGCTTCTGCTCGGCTGCAGTAGAAGCCAGGTCGGTAGCTATAGCGACCAGGGCTGGCAGCCTATCGGGAGAGATCAAACAGGTCTGTAGCTATAGTGACCTGAGGAGCTGATGCAGCCCATACAAGAGGGGATATCTAGGAATAACTAGGACACTGTTAATGGACACCTATTACAAAGTGACTACGGCAGGCGCTTTAAAGATGTTTTAATGACAATTGATGATAGGTTTTCTATTATACCACTTATCTCCTAGATACATCTATCTGTACAGTGCTTTTCTATCTCCTGCACTATAGGCTCACATATTCCTTACAGTAAGAACAAGCAGGGACATGATTTGCCAAATTGAAACCTATCCACTCTGGAAGGCTGCGGGTTGTGACTCAAGTATGTGACTGTTCTCTTGTTAAACCGCCTTTCCTAGGAAAGAAGTGTTGTGACAGCATGTATGTCTAGGACCTTCAAGTGAACCTTCACCTTTAACACCATAGATCTCTGTGCGGATTCATTTCTATAGTTATTTGACCCTCGTTGTTATGATACAGAGCTTCAAATCATCTGCCCAGTTATAACATTAAATGCTAAAACAGCAGCAAAGAGGGATTTGGAGAAGTATTGCAATTCAGATCCAGGTCCAAATCAAATTCAACCCAAATCCAAGTGCTAAGATTCGGCTCAGCTTTAATCAAATTTGGTGTAAAATGCCAAATCTTGTCTAACCATACCCTAACCCTAAACTGGGGTTAAGGTTTAAGGCCTTTCTAAGGTTAACTTACCTCCTCATGACACTTTCAAGCCAGCCATGCCCTCACCTCCAGTCCCATAATACATTAGAAGAAGTGAGGTTGGACCAACCGCATCGCGTTACCCAGGAGCGTCACAGAGAGGTACTTTAACCCTAAAAAAAAGTCTAAAAACTGTAACATCTATTTAAGGTTATGGTTACAGTTAGGGTTAGGGCTATGAACAGAGTACATCCTGTATATTGCACTTAGTAGCCTAACAGCTGATATTTTCTGTGTTGCTTTGACTAATAGAAGAGCGGACCTGTGCCTATACTGTGCTTTCCTAATTTATGGTTGCATCTTCAGATGACAGATCTACTGTACTGTAGGAAATTGTTTTGGGTCCATTCAGTTATTCCATTAGTAAGTTAGGTTTTCAGCCTCAGAAACTCTTTTATACATTAAAAAATATTCCTTGTTCGGTCACCCTATGGAAGTATATAAGGATGACAATATATTCTCCTCATGAACATCTTCATCTTCTTCTGCACATAGTCTGACACTGAGTTTTATTTTTGTCATCTGCTTACATGCACTTTGTCTGATGTTTTATCATGTAATACATAGTGGTAACATCTTCTTTCATCTAAATAACCTTAGGTGTATCTGCATAAACTTCCCTTAAAGTGCTGTTCAAGTTTCTTACTTCCCCAAACTGGTCTGTAATATTATACTCGGTCAACAAATTGACATTACATCCGCTTTTACAAAGAAGTGACAGCAGATACAGAGAGTAAACAACAGCAACATAACAGCCTGTGTCATCCAAAATGGCTAAAAAGGAGGTCTAGCATGTAGCAGGGCTTTCTTTTAATCAAGAAAATAATTCATAGTGTGTTAGCTTTGAATCTCGATACATTGACTGGATTGGCAGCCCCAAACCATATCACTCCCACCACCATTCTTGACTGTAGGCAAGACACACTTGTCTTTGTACTCCTCACCTAGTTGGTGCCCCACACACTTGACACCATCTGAACCACTTACGTTTATCTTGGACTCATCAGACCACAGGACATGGTTCCACGTAATCCATGTCCATAGTCTGCTTGTCTTCAGCAAACTGTTTGTGGGTTTCTCGTGCATCATCTTTAGAAGAGGTTTCCTTCTGGGATGACAGCCATGCAGACCAATTTGATCCCGTGTGCGGCGTATGGGCTGAGCACTGAGAGGCTGCCCCCTCTAACCTTTGCAGCAATGCTGGCAGCACTTATACGTCTATTTTGAAAAGATAATCTCTGGATGTGCCGCTGAGCACATGCACTCAACTTCCTTGGTCAACCTTGAAGAGGCCTGTTCTGAGTGGACCTGCTGTATGGTTTTGGACACCATGCTGCAGCTCAGTTTCAGGATGTTGGAAATCTTCTTATAGCCTAGGCTTAGAGCAGCAATTCTTTTTTTCAGACAATTCTTTGCCATGAGGTGCCGTGTTGAACTTCCAGTGACCAGTATGAGAGAGTGTGAGAGTGATAACACCAAATTTAACACACCTACTACCCATTCACATCTGAGACCTTGTAACACTAATGAGTCACATCACACTGTGGAGGGAAAATGGCAAATTAGGCGCAATTTGTCCATTTTCACTTAGGGGTGTACTCACTTTTGTTGCCAGCGGTTTAGACACTAATGACTGTGTGTTGAATTATTTTGAGGGCACGCCAAATTCACACTGCTATGCAAGCTGTACACTGTCTATTTTACATTGTATCAAAGTGTCCTATCTTCAGTGTTGTCCCATGAAAAAGATATAATACAATATTTACAAAAACATGAGGGGTGTACTCACTTTTGTGCGATACTGTATATCTTATTAAATTCTGCATGTGCAAAGATAAGTGGATTTACAAAAAGTACTTAAAGTGACACTTCTATCAGAAAAAAATATTTTTATAAAAACCAATATTTCTGAAAAGCTACCATTTTGAGAATTTTGGCAGCATTTTATTTTATTTTGGTAGTCGTGTGCAATCAAAAATTACACATTTTATACATATTTTACAAATATAAATATTGTCCTTTCCTAGCTGTGAGATGATGAATGGCAGGGCAGACTAATTTCACTTTACTTCAGCTGCTGCTTAACTCTGTGTAGTCTCATTACAAATAGTAGGTAATGACTGATTGTTCTCTGAAAAGGGATAGATAAGATTAGACTAGACCACAGGGCAATGATGAGCAATACATGAAAGAAAAGGATCATCAAGCAATCCTCTATCAAAGCTTACAGAGGGAAGTCAGGCACAAGCCAGGTAGTCATATACATAGAGGAACTTTAATAAATGATATAAAAAAAACAAACACCCAATTAAAAACACAATCCATATGCAGTTGAAACCAGAAGTTTCCATACACTATATAAAAAGCCCCATCTGCAGGTTTTTCTCACCGACATGAAATCAGAATAAACCTTCCCCGTTTTAGGTCAATTAGGAACCAAAATTATTTATATTTACCAAATGCCAAAATAATGAGAGAGAGAATTTAAGGCATTTTTATTACTTACTGCGAAGTCAAAAGTTTACATACACTAGGATTACTATGCCTTTAAACAATTTGGGACAGCCAATATGATGATGTCATGTCTTTGGAAGCTTCTGAGTTAATTAGAGGCATATCTGTAAATGCACACCGGAAACACACTGCTTCTGTGTGTAACATCATGGGAAAGTCTAAAGAAATCAGCCAAGATATCAGGAAGAGTATTGTGGACTTACAGAAGTCTGGATCATCCTTGGGTGCAATTTCATGATACCTGAAGGTGCCTCGTTCATCTGTACAAACAATTCTATGCAAGTACAAACAAGGTTAAATCTACATGACCATGTTGTAGGTGTTCCTGTCTCGTAGTATGTTAATTTTACAAGAAATTTGCTGATAGTTCTGATACATATTAGAAACATTATAGCAGATGAGTAACTATAAGTATAGGGTTTATGTATTCAGGAAGTGAAATACCTGAGAAAGATATGTAGAGAGTTTATCTACCCACAGAATCATCTTTCCATTTCTAACAATCACAGCACAGTAGATAGAAAGTCCCCGGCAATGTCTGTCGTCTTTTCTGTGGCTTCTTATTTCCTTTTACCTGCAGTGCTACTATCACGTGAATATGTTTTATGAATTTACCATAAGCGTAAATTACTCATCAAATTGCTTTTCTCCAATTTTTCATTTTGGTGCTAAACAAGTTATGAGTAATGATTATTCAGAATTTGTGAAATTTAACCTCAGTCACATAATAAAAGTGTCTGTATTGAGCCTGTAACTGAGTGCACCTGTAGGGAATGTGAATATGTGGTAAATGGAGATCTGTGTAATTATCCCATAGAGAATGTATACTCCCCTCCGTAAAGAAGATCTAGAAATCTCCTGGCATGTCTGTTTAATAGACACGCGTGCTCTCCATGAAAATAAAAATTCTGGAGCACTTTTCCCTAGATCTCTATCTTCTGTGGTTCCTCTGTTATTTCTCCTAGAAATTCCCAATCAGTCAGGTGGGTGTGTCCCTCTACAATCTGACATTGTCCAATCAGTGCTGGCAGAGTCATTGCCTGCAGAGACACACCCCTCTGAAGTTGAAATGGTAACACCTATCTGCAGGGGCGTCGCTAGGCTGTTTTATTCGGGGCCCGAGCCCCGAATAAAACCCCCTGTGCCCCGAGTCTCCCGGGCTCCAGGCCTCTGCGCTGGGCCTGGAGCACCGACTGGCTCTTCAGCTGCATGTGCGTCCGCTGGACGCACACACAGCTGAGGGCTTCTGCGGGGCAGAGAGCGAGCGCTCCCTGCCCCGCAGACAGTGTCGGACCAACAGGTCCTACACCGCGAGGCTGCCGGGTCCTCACAGCGCTGAGGACCCGCCACGGCCCCGTGCGCCTCAGCCGGCAGCGTCGCGATGACACCCCGCATGCGCGACGCTTCCTGTCCTCGGGCGCACAGTGCGTCATTAGGCCGTGCGCCCGAGGAGCTGCCAGAGGAGCACGGGCTGAAGAGGACGGAGCGCGCTCGCCGGGGGAGCTAAGGTGAGTATTAATGTTGTTATTTTTATAGCGTTTACATGCCTCAGTGCCCCTATATACTGCCTGTGCCCCTATAATGCCTGCCTGTGGCCCCCATATCCCTGCCTGTGGCCCCCATATCCCTGCCTGTGACCCCCATATGCTGCCTGTGGCCCCCATATACTGCCTGTGGCCCCCTATATACTGCCTGTGCCCCTATAATGCCTGCCTGTGGCCCTCATATGCTGCCTGTGCCCTTTTATACCTGCCTGTGGCCCCCATATACTGCCTGTGACCCCTATATACTGCTTGTGCCCCCATTTACTGCCTGTGCCCCACATCCCTGCCTGTGGCCCCCATATCTCTGCCTGTGGCCCCCCATATGATGCCTGTGCCCATATATACCTGCCTGTTTGCCCCTATATACCTGCCTGTGCCCCCATATACCTGCCTCTGCCCCCATATACCTGCCTGTGGCCCCCATATAATGCCTCATTGCCCCCATATACTGCCTCAGTGCCCTTATATACCTGCTTGTGGCCCCCATATACTGCCTCAGTGCCCCCATATACTGCCTCAATGACCCTATATACCTGCCTGTGGCCCCATATACTGCCTGTGCCCCCTATATACTGCCTTTGGCCCCATATACTGCCTGTGGCCCCTAGATACTGCCTCAGTTCCCCCATATACTGCCTGTGGCCCCATATACTGCCTCAATGACCCTATATACCTGCCTGTGGCCCCATATACTGCCTGTGCCCCTCTATACCTGCCTGTGCCCCCTATACCTGCCTGTGTCCCCAATATACTGCCTCAGTGCCCCTATATACCTGCCTCAGTGCTCTTATATACCTGCCTCAGTGCTCCTATATACTGCCTCAGTGCCCTATATTCTGCCTCAGTGCCCCATATACTATCCTGTGGCCCCCATAATTCCTGCCTGTGGCCCCCATATACCTGCCTGGGGCCCATATACTGCTTCAGTGCCCCAATATAACTAACTGAGGGGACTGCTATACATAAAATTAATAGAGTTGCTGGAAATGTGAGGAATCTAATTTATTTTTTTCCACATACTCAGGGACGAGTATTGCCCGGGAGCAATCAGCATGAAGGTGTGAACCGGATGGAGAAGAAAAGGGAAAGTGAACGACGCTGATCAGAAAAGACGTCTCCGGTGAGTTACTAAATGTAACAGCAGGGTAATCATTTATATGTCTGCAGAGTCTGCATACAACTAGTATCTACCACTATATGGCCCCTGTATGGCGGTGGTATATGTAATCAGAGCCTGTGTAAAGCTGGTAGTCACATGTGGGGGTCGCGTTCGGTCAGGGTCTGGCAGGATTATTTGAGCCTTAAGTAGTAATAGTTTTGGGTCTTGGTTTTGTAGGAGTGTTTTTAGTCACAATCACTTGTCTGGTAGATTTGCTCCATGTATCGGTGGATTATTTGGTGACTGTTTAGGGGTATTGTCATATGAAGGTGAGAAGTTCTGAAAAAGGAAATTTTTCATTGGTGATTTTTACTGTACAGTGACTGCTGAGGAGATGGACGGGATCTGTGTGGGATGTGCAGAAAATTAGTGACAGTAACAGAAGGTTTTTCTCTGTAAAAAAACATCCGCAGTTCACAATGAGGCGGGAAAAACACAAAGGGCCCGAGCCCTGGATGTTTTAGGACCCTAGCAACGCCCCTGCCTATCTGACTGATTCAGTGATATATTTCTAGGAGGAATAACAGAGGAACAGCACAACCCAGAGATATAGGGAAGAGGCTCCAGAATTGATGTTTCACAAGGATTTTGTTACAAATGGCGCCGCAGCCTGCAAGTCCGGCTGCGGGTGCATTCATAACCCTGTAGACGACCTCGGCTGCCTCCGCAAGCTAGTTGCGCCAGGGGAAGTGACCTGGTGGAATCCCGCCGCAGCAAGTCCATCCCGCTTTGCGGCGGGCTCTGGTGAAAACCGGGACCTACTTAGACTCCACTCCCTGGCGCGGCTTGTACCATCACTTGTGGTGGTCCAGTGGATCCACATCCTGCACGCCATAACAGTAAGATCCAGCGGAAATGCAGCAAGGTACAAGGTTGTCGGGCAAACTCGTAGTCGGAGAGGTCAGGGCAGGCAGCGAAGTTTCGAGGTCAGTAGACAGGAGCCGAAGGTACTGTACATGGAAATCACAAAACGTTGAAACGAAATGCTTTCTCTGAAGACAAGAGCACTAAAGATCCAGCAAGGGCTGGGAGGAAGTGGAACCCTTATATAGGGTCAAAAGCCGGCACGCCACCAATTACCGGCGCACTGGCCCTTTAAATCAGAGCGATCCAGCGCGCGCCCTAAAGAATGGGAATGCGCCCACCGGCCGTCATGAGGAAGCGGACGCACAGGAGCGCGGCAGGGTGAGTACATGTGCCCGCGGACCTATACAAGGACTGCGGTGCCTCCTACTCCCGCTACAGGGGCGCCTACAGGGTTACGAATGCACTCGCAGCCTGAATTGCGGGCTGCGGCACCATTCGTAACAGGTTTATTACAATAGAGATGTCACAGTTCCTCTTTTAAGTTATCTGCAATGTTGTAGGGCTGAGAGTGATCTGTATTTAATGTCAGCCATATCATACTGTGATGCTAATGTGAACTGTAGCATGTAACACTTGTTTTATGTTATTGTACCATTTCCTGTGGATTCTGTGCACTTTGGGGACATGGAGAGTGAGCAATGGCTGCGGAGGGAGGCTGCTAATTGAGTCATGGGCACAAGTGCTGCCACACAATATCACTGGTGGCTCAGACAATGTCATAAAAGAGGTTCATCAGAAGTGGAGATCACCCATCAGAAGACGTCAGAGAGATGTGGTCTGAAGACTCTCGGACTTTAACGTCAGAGCGACCACAAAGACTGGCACAGAGCAGTAATTCTCCGCACCACTCGAGTACTTTATTCAAAGGGCCGGAGGAGCACCACAGCTTGCTCTGTGACCCAGCGAACAGTGACTGAAAGATATCAAGACAAAGACAATAAAAATACCTCTACATACCTCCACCTCTGCTTATATGTCTTCTGAGCTATCAGGGAGGGAGGCTATACAACCCAGGTAAAATAAACTTTTTTGGAAAATTGTAGGAATTTCTAGAAAATTTGTAGAAGGTCTCAGCACTGGAAACTTCCAGAAAGTTAAAGAAATGACTAGAGAACACCATTTATGGTACATACGGCAAAAAAACAAAAATGGCATCACGTTAAGAGAGTAAGAAAGCAAGTAAAGAACTTGCATTAACTTGTTACAGACAGTGGGTCAGCTGGGACTGACCCCGTGGACACCGGGTATAGTGGAACCTCTTGGCCACCGTGAGTGAATTTGGTATAGCAGACCACTTCAGGGAGTGGAGCCCAAGGGGCCCCCGGTCTTCACCGGAGCCCAATGCAAGGCCGGTTGGGCTGAGCTGCGGGGAACCCCCAGCTTACTGCCCCTGACGTAGACATAGCATGGACACAGCCCTGCCGCTGGTCTGCAATGGGAGCCACGGCATAGACCGGGGCAGAGACAGGGGACACAGCAAAGGCACGGGCACATCCGCGGACCAAAGCAGGGACCAAAGCATGGACCGTGGCATAAATCGTGACACAACTAGACATCTACATAGTTACAGGGACCTGACACAGTTCACTATGCACTTGGTTCAATGGTTGCATCTAGAGACGGTGTACTATTTTGCTGATGGCTCAGGGGATAAGACTGCTATATTAGAACCACATCAACAAGTGTAATAAATCTTTGCCTCCAAGTGGGAACTGCCAAATATACTAAAAGGGGTTTTGCTGTTTGGCAAAATCCCCTGTGGAAGCCAGTTTATAGATTGCTACACTCCTCAGTGAATGGGAAGATGTTCGCACTTGCACAGCTCTCCCCAATTCATGTCTATGGCACATGGAAGTTACGATTATAGCCGAGCACATATTTGGCTATTCTGGGAACTGCCATAAAAAAAGAACGGAGAGGCCGGCTTGTAGCGAGTTATGAGCCCGCCTCCACAGGGGACTTTTGCAATTATTATACTGTTCTGTTCTATTATAAATCACTGCGGAATACCATTTATATACTAAAACATAACTTTTACTTCATACCTATAAAATACCTAATTTGGCCACAATCATACACATGGGCCTCGGTAAAGAGTGAAATAATGTAAATATAAAGCAAGATAGTCCTACCTCACAGAAACCCACTGAAGGTCTGTTACAAAGAGAAACCGCCATATAATCCTTTTCAAGCCAACAAGAGAACCCTGAGTAGGGAACTCACACGAAAAGTGCAAACTACAAATACTTACCCTGCCCAAGCCCTTCAACTCACCCTCAAGAAAAAACTCAAAATAAAAGGCCTAAATGCATTTCATTCTTGATATATGAGGTATCGTGAGGGGGGAAAACTCAAAACAAAAAAGTGAGTGAGGTCCACAGAAGATTGATAACCCTCACTTTTTTATTTGAGTTCTCCCCACTCACAATACCTCATATATTGAGAATGAAATGCATTTAGTTTGTAGGGTCGCCCTTTTTGGGGCAAGTGCTCCACTCAGAGCACAAATACTGGGTTCTCTAGGGATAAAGCTATTTTGTACCTTGTTTCATCAATAGCAAGAGGACCAAGAGACCAACTACTACAACTGGGAAAGTTGGCTTGAAAATGATTATATGGCGGTTCCTCTCTGCAACAGACCTTGAGTGGGCTTCTGTGAGGTAGGCTTTATATTAACATTATTTTACCCTTTGCCCAGGCCCTTGAGTATGATTTATGGTTTGCTATTTATCCTTTTGGGTCAGAATTATTTTATATTTATGAAGTAAAGTTATGTTTTAATATATAAATGGTTTTCTCCGATGATTTGTCTTTTGATTTGTCTTTATACTATAAATCATTGATTTGTTGTAAACTATTTTGTAGCAGTGATCTGTTCTATTATACTGTTTTTGTTATTATTATTGTTCTTATACTGATCGCTGTGACAATAAAGCAACAGTCATCTGACAGCTGCTACGTTCTTTTTAAATTCATAGGAATATATATGGAAACCACAAAGTGTTGAAATGTGGTACTAAGAGAAAATCCTTCCTGAGCAAATCAGACACCTGCATATCTCCCAGCTTAGATGCCCAAAATGAAGGACTTTGTAAACCCCATACCCTCAAAGTAACCTACAAATAGCTCTTAGAGGGATGTTCTCATCAGCACTTTTCAGCGCTGTAAGTCAGTGCGTAGCCAGCTATGAGCCAATCGTCTGAGAGAATGGGGAGGGCGGCGCATGTGCCCGTCCTTCCCATTCATTTCTCTAGCAATTCCGAAAATAGCCAAGGACACTCGCCAAGCCATATACAGGACTCCCAGGCCACTCACCACTTGGAGACGTTAAGTACTGAACGGTGATATAACTAAGTGACGTGACCGTTACAGCCAATTAGAGGTGACATCTTTATCCGGTGAAAGGGAACAGAAAACCAGCTGCGGGTAAGAAATGCATGGCGCTGGAATGGAGGTGAGAAGTGATTATAACTTTTGTATGTTCAACGGGCCCCACTATGCTAAAAAGAAAATTTAAAAAAAAAGGTGGACAACCCTTTTAATTTCTTTAAACAGTAATTGTAGGAGGTAGGTAGGAGGAGCAGTTCAGGATGGATAGAAACATTTCCTTTGACACATTGGGTCTCGTTTATGAAAATTGTCTGAGTCCGTATTCACATGGCGCATTGCAGTGCCGCAATATGCGTTGGTTGTGCTGCTGAAATGACGCGCTTGCAAGCACGTAATTTTAACCCAAATACGCCATTAAATTGACCGAGGCAGATAGCGGGCTCCTATAGGTTACTGTGTTACGGCACGTATACGTCTAAAAGAATTGATGGACGCAGTGCATTTTACATTAAAGTCTATTACAGGTATATTGAACACTGGGGCATATTTTGGGAAAATTATGCACTAAATATGCACAAAAATATGTCCCAAAATACGCTGTAACTCCTCCTAACAGAAAAACTGTCTCTGTTGCCCATAGCAACCAATTAGCGCTCAGCTCCCATTATTCCAGAGCAGTATAAAAAATAAAAGCTGAGCTCTGATTGGTTGCTATGGGCTGTGATTGGTTGTTATGGACTCAGATTGGTTGCTATGGGCTCTGATCGGTTGCTATGGGCTCTGATCAGTTGCTATGGGCTCTGATTGGTTGCTATGCCCTTTGATTAGTTGCTATGAGCTCTGATTGGTTGCTATGGGCTCTGATCGGTTGCTATGAGCTCTGATTGATTGCTATGCCCTTTGATTAGTTGCTATGAGCTCTGATTGGTTGCTATGGACTCTAATCGGTTGCTATGAGCTCTGTTTGGTTGTTATTGGCTCTGATTAGTTGCTATGAGCTCTGATTGGTTGCGATGGGCTTTGATTGGTTGCTCTGAGCTCTTATTGGTTGCTATGCCCTTTGATTAGTTGCTATGGGCTCTGATGGGTTGCTAGGAGCTCTGATTGGTTGCTATGGGCTTTGATTGGTGGCTACGAACAAGAAGGACAGCCTTACTGTTTTAGACCGTTTCGATAAATGAGGTCCATTGACTCATCCAGACGGTTCTAGAGGTGATGCCCTGCAGAGGGCGCTAGAGCTTTTCTAGCTGGAATAAATGGGAGTAAATGAACCAAAAACCCTTTCTGCTATTTTTCCTACCAGCCTTGTCTGTAGAATGTGTCATGATTTAAAAGATAAATTCATGTTTTACCTACGGGAGGTTTCAATTTGTTTCTAAACTATTTCAAAAATCCAAATCCTAAACAGTCAGCAACTAGAAGCAGGCTCTGACAGGGGCTATGTCGCCCACACTTGTTTTGCTGGTTGAGTTAGCTGCACAAAACGCTTTAGGGCTGGGAGAGGAGGTAGCACATTTTCGCCATGCAGAGTTCACAAGCTGCAGAATAGCTGCAGAAAGTTTCCACAGCAATTCCATAAAAATCTGCACAGAAATTCCCAGCAGCAAAACCATAAAAACCATATCATCAAATCATAAGAATTTGCTTTCCGTGGACATCTAAGTATTATAAAAAAAAATATTAAATAATACTCACCTTCCCCTGCACTCTCATGGCAAGACATCTGTTCCCTTACTATTAGCTGTACAGCCAGTCTCCAAGCTCCACTGTAGTAGACATATTTGACTTAAAGGAACACGCTAAGTTTTTTTTTCCCCCTTAGTTCATTATATAGGTACTAGGTAGTGCCAGTACTTTTGCTCACCTGCAGCTGCATACAGGATTTCTGGCTGATGCAACAGTCTCTGTCAGGTCACAGGACCTGCACTCAGATTGGCTGAAACACACAGGGGGACATGTATGTACGGCACTATGCCGCTTTTCTGGTGTCTTTTCAGCCCAAAAACTGGCACAGCCCTGTTCTATGATGTATGAGCAGGCGCATTATCGGGCGCCCACTGCACTTTGTAATGCACCGAAGATGTGGGGGTGTCATACTATAACCGTAGAATTCTACATATTTATGATGGGAGGATGACAAATCCAGGCGCATTACTGCTGGAACAGGTAAAGCACTTTAAAAGTGATTTACCTGAGTCTGAATTGTCGCTTTGTAGATAGAATGAGCCTGAATCTATGACCCACTGTAGAACAGGTTCATAGATTCAGGCTCATTCTATGCTAGAAATGCGCGCAATAAAATTGACGTCTGGGCGCCAAAATACATCTATGTCGCCAATAGTCTATTTAAGGCTGACGGGAAGTCTGTCTCTTGCGTTCTGATGAGACTGACTTTGAACCTCCCGTAGGAATACACAGAGAGATTCACTTCTAGGTCACACAACTCTTGTTGAGAAACTCCTGGAACGCTTGGTCTACTTCTCACCTAATCCGCTATCTCTCCACTAACTCTCTCTCGATCCTCTACAATCCGGTTTCCGCACCCTACACTCCACGGAAACTGCTCTAGCAAAAGTTTAAAATGATTTGACGGTAATATCTCAGGGTAACTACTCCTTGCTGCTTCTCTTGGATCTCTCTGCAGCGTTTGACACTGTGGATCACCACCTCAGCATGCTCAGTGCCATTGGCCTCCAGGACACCGCTCTCTCTTGGTTCTCGTCCTACCTCTCTGACCGCTCCTTCAGTGTCTCATTTGCAGGTTCCACCTCCTCTCCTCTTCCTCTTGCTGTTGGGGTTCCACAGGGATCTGTTCTAGCTCCTTTCCTCTTTTCATTGTACACAGCCCCCATTGCCCAAACCATCAGCAGATTTGGTTTCCAGTACCATCTCTACGCTGATGACACCCAATTATACACCTCTTCCCGAGACCTCACTCCTGCCCTGCTACAAAACACTAGTGACTGTCTGGCCGCTGTCTCTGACATCATGTCCTCTCTCTATCTCCAACTAAACCTCACCAAAACCGAACTTCTAGTCATCCCACCATCTACTAACCAACCCCCATCTGCTATCTCTATCTCAGTGTGTGGCCCCACCATAACTCCTAGGCAGCAGGCCCGCTGTCTTGGGGTTATACTAGACTCGGATCTGTCCTTCACCATATATCCCAATCCCTGCCCGCTCCTGTCACCTGCACCTCAAGAACATCTTCAGAATCCGTCCTTTTCTCACTGTGGAAACAACTCAAACTCTCATTGTCGCTCTTATTCTTTCTCGTCTTGACTACTGTAACTCCCTGCTTATCGGTCTCCCACTCTGCAAACTCTCCCCTCTCCAATCTGTCCTGAATGCAGCAGCCAGGCTTGTCTTTTTTTCCAGCCGCTATACTGACGCCTCTACCCTGTGTCAGTCTCTGCACTGGTTGCCTATTCAGTACAGAATACAACATAAACTCATTAATCTCACCCATAAGGCTCTCCACAGCGCTGCACCCCCTACATCTCCTCCCTCATCTCTGTCTATCATCCTACCCGGGCTCTCCGCTCTGCTACTGATCTAAGACTACACACCTCACTCATCCGATCCTCCCATGCCCATCTCCAAGATTTTGGGACGTGCTTGCACCAGTTCTCTGGAACATGTTACCCCATGTGATCAGGCACACTCACAACCCTCACAGTTTTAAGTGCGCTCTGAAAACCCATCTTCTTAGACAAGCCTATCAAGATCCCTAATTGTTAACCCCTCAAATTCTGTTACATATTCGTCACTTCCTGCACTTTGGCACCCACAGGCACTTATCTGTATATAGATATACGGTCAGGATGGCAGGTTCATCCACTTTTTTATGTATACTACCCCATATTTATGTAACATGGCTGGACCATTGTAAACCAAGCACTTGTAACCCTTTGTTCACCCATACACCCTAATAGATTGTAAGCTCTTGCGAGCAGGGCCCTCACACCTCGTGTCTGATTTGTAAGTAGCTTTTCTATAATGTAATGTCAGGTTTGTCTGTGCTTATTCCCTCTATATTGTAAAGTGCTGTGGAATATGTTGGCGCTATATAAATAAAGATTATTATTATTATCTGGGCGTTCTTGTGGATCATAGACTACAGAACAGCATGCAGTGTCAATCAGCTGCCTCTAAGGCAAGTAAAATATTGGTGTGTATTAAAAGAGGCCTGGACAAGGATGTAATTCTGCCGCTGTACAAAGCATTGGTGTGGCCTCACTTAGAATATACTGTTCAGTTCTGGGCCCCAGTTTATAGAAGAGATGTAATAGAGCTAGAGAGAGGGCAAAGACGAGCAACCAAACTTATAAGGAGAATGGAGCACCTTAGTTATGAGGAGAGGTTAGTTGAATTGAACTTATTTAGTCTTGATAAAAGACGGCTTCGGGGGACATGATTAATTTATATAAATATATAAATGGTCCCTACAAAAAGTATTTCATGTAAAGCCCCTCAAAAGACAAGGAGGACATTCCCTTCAGCTGGAGAAAAAAGGATTCAATCTCCAGAGGAGAAAAGCATTCTTCACTGTAAGAACTGGAAATCTGTGGAATAGCCGCCTGAGGAGCTGGTCACAGCAGGAACAGTTGGAAGTTTCAAAAAAAAGGCTTAGATAACTACCTGGAACTAAAGAATATTAATACGTACGTAGCTATGTAAAATTCTGGATCCTGTCTGGTGGCGGCTCTGAGGTCAGAGATACGGTCTCCACTGGAGCAGATTGGTTCTTGCCTTGTGGGTTTCAGGACATTCACCAGTGGGGAGGCTGGGCTTAACATCCTTGTCTCTCTCCCTTCACCCACATTTTACCCGCCCTTGGTTGAACTTGATGGATACGTGTCTTTTTTCAACCGTACTAACTATGTAACTATGTAACTATGCTGTGTGTTACCGCAACTAAGAGTGCAGGTCATATGGCCCTGTGGCAGCAGTGAGAAATCCTGGATTCAGCTGCAGATAAGCAAAATTACTGGCATTACTGTTCACCCTAAAGCGACTTCTAATGAACTAAAGGAAAAAATAATAGTGCAAAATAAACATGAAAAAAATGAAATGACAAAACTTTTTACACATATTTTGACACGTAAAATGTACAATTGTTCTCTACAAACTTATGCACCATTGGTGATCATTTATCAAAGCTGTCTAACATTAAAACTGTCCTGGTTGCCCATAGCAATCAGAGCTCAGCTTGCATTTTTCCAGAGCAGTATAAGAACTGAAAGCTCTGATTGGTTGCTATGGGCAGTAAAGGCAGACTTACTGTTAGACAGTTTTCATAAATGAGACCCTGTGTGCTTTTTTTATGCATCGTTTGATGCGTTATGCAACATGTAAAAAACACAAGTACATATCATCTTAGTGTGCATACACACAATTTACATGTTTAATTTTACAACAGAGAGTCCATGGGGATTGCATAAAATGTTTCCAAATTACGCAAGTATTTTGTCAATGCATAACAATGTGTAAAATATCAAAAAACCCAACATCAAATAAAATGAAGTTGATTGTACTGAAAAACGCGTAAAAATGTGCATAACAAATACAACAAAGAACGCGACATACCTGTAAAACTTATGCAAAATTGAATGAAAGTGGACACCAAGTTAAAAAACATAAGTAAAGTCACTGCACCTTCGCTAACAAAGTGAAATCAACTGAAAAGGCTTCAGTTTTCATGGCAGTATCTGAATTCGACATCTGCTTTTTGGGAAAAGGTTGTTTTCTCTGATGAGTCACACTTGCTGTTTCATCAAATGGATGGATGTCGGTGTGTCAAGTGAGAAGCATCCGAGAACAAACACCCTGCAACACTTGCTGGAAGAATGCAAGGTGATGGTAGCATTATGGCCGGCGGAATGGTTTCATGGCATTCTCTGGGCCACTCATCCATGTGGAAGGCACTCTGACCCAATTTGAATATGGATACATCCTTGCAGATCACAAACCTCCATACATTTTGATTGTCGTCCTTGAGGTTGATGGGATCTTCCAGCAAGAAAATGTGACATGTCACACTGCAAGAAATGTTCAAAATTGGTTGGAAGAGCATGAACAAGACTTCCAATTGCTACCCTGGTCCCTAATTCCCCAGATGTAAGTCCAATTGAGCATCTGTGGGAGCACCTGGATGGTGGTGTTGGTTCTTTGTAGTGTCGAATTGGGGTGCTTAGGGCCCACCAGTAGAGTTGATTCTTGGGGTCCACCAGTGGAATTGAATCTGGGGCCCATTAGTGGAGTTGATTCTTGGGGCCCAATACTGGAGTTATTTTTTCTGGCCTACCCTACAGCTACTATACATGACTGTACATGCCCCTTATACTCTGTCTCTTGCTTTTTGCTTCTTTTTCTCTGTCTTTTTGCCTCTCCCAAGGATGCATTTGCAGTTTAAAAGCAACTCCAGCTCTGCAATGCTTAGAGGCCCATCACAGATTTCCCCTGTGGAGCAGTCTAATGGCTCCTCCAGCAACTGTGGGACCAGATACCTGTGACAACCTACCAGGACCTTATTGAGTCACTCCTGGCCTGTCCTGTTGCTGTCCAGGCTGCACATAGCGGTTACTCTGGGTATTAGCTGTTGGTCATAGTAATGTGACTCGACTGTATATATACACATTTTGTATCTCTGTAGGAAAAAGTTAACATATCATTCATACTGCACTGTGAACGCCATGTGATAAAGGCTAAAATCGACTGTAGCAGTGAGAAATTCATTAAGTGGCTATGTCCACTTATGCTGATGCCTTCACAAAAACCCCCAAATCTTCCAAGGCCCCTCTACATTGTAGCAGCTGGACAGTTCATGTCACTGATAACTGCAGCCCGGATGACCTGTAACTGGGACTAAGCATAGAAACAAAGTAATGTGATATATTATACAAGACAACATGCAAAACCAGTTATACCAACTCCAGGCATCTAGTGAAGCAAAAGCCCTTAGTAAATAGAGATTCAGCCTTGTAACACTGCTCCACTTTGTAGAATATTTCATGGTAATAATGAGTCAAAAACAAAAAAATACAACACTGTGTCAGAAACCAGCAGCATCGATGACACTTCACCCTGCTGCAGTGGTCACATTCATACTTGCCAACTTTTGAAAGTGGGAAAGCAGGAGATTTGAAGTGGCTGCGCGTGTAGTGCGCCACGCCGAAATTGGCATGGCCACGCCCCCATCTTGTTGGTGAGCCATGCCCCCTCTGAAAAAGCCACACCCACTCCACCTAACTGTGTAATGACTCTGGAAGAAAGCTAAATTAGCCTTTTGCCGTCCCCCAGCTTACCTGGACACTGGCTAGCCTATTCAGCATCCAGGAGAGCTGGGAGATACTACCAAACTATTATAATCTATATTTCTACCATACAGTGACCATATCTGGGTAGACACCTCGAGCCAGGTTGCTGCCCCCGAATTGCCCGGTCGACGCCCCCTTATAGCCAGGTACCTGCTCCCTTTAGCCAGGTTGTTGCCCCCTCTAGCCAGACAGCTGCCCCTTCTAGCCAGGTAGTAGCCCCTTATAGCCAGGTAGATGCCCCCTTATAGCCAGGTACCTGCTCCCTCTAGCCAGGTTGTTTCCCCCTCTAGCCAGACAGCTTCCCCCTCTAGCCAGGTAGATGTCCCCTTATAGCTAGGTACCTGCTCCCTCTAGCCAGGTTGTTGCCTCCTCTAGTTAGACAGCTGCCCCCTCTAGCCAGGTAGTAGCCCCCTATAGCCAGGTAGTACCCCCTTGTAGCCAGGTAGTGCCCCCTTTTAGCCAGATAGATGCCACCTATAGCCAGGTAGATGCTCCCTATAGTCAGGCAGTGCCCCCTATAGCCAGGTAGATGCTCCCTATAGCCAGGTAGTGTCCCCTATACCCAGGTAGTGCCCCCATATAGCCAGGTAGTGGCACTATAGCCAGGTATTGCCCTTTATAGCCAGGTAGTGTCCCTTATAACCAGGTTGTGCACCCTGTAGACAGGTAGTGCCCCTTATAGCTAGATAGTGCCCCCATGGCCAGGTAGTGCCTCCTTCTAGCTAGGTAGTGCCCCCATAGCCAGATAGTGGCCCCTTATTGCCAGGTAGTGCCCCCTGTAGCCAGGTAGTTCCCCCTTATAGCCAGGTAGTGGCCCCTGTAGCTAGGAAGTGCCCCTTATAACCAGGTAGTGCCCCCTGTAGACAGGTAGTGCCCCTTATAGCTAGATAGTGCCCCCATGGCCAGGTAGTGCCTCCTTATAGCTAGGTAGTGCCCCCATAGCCAGATAGTGGCCCCTTATTGCCAGGTAGTGCCCCCTGTAGCCAGGTAGTGCCCCCTTATAGCTAGGTAGTGCCCCCATAGCCAGATAGTGCCCCCTTATAGCCAGGTATTGCCCCCTTGTAGCCAGGTAGTTCCCCCTTATAGCCAGGTAGTACCCCCTATAGCCAGGTAGTACCCCCTATAGCCAGGGTAGTGCCCCCTATAGCTAATAAAAATAAAATAATAAAAACTACTTACCTGGGGGGCGTGGCCTGCCATGCTGCTGGGGAGACACGCTTAGAAGAGCTCCTCTAGGGCAATAGGCTGAATTGGGGCATAAACCCTGCACAATGGGACCAAAACGAGCCAGGAAGAAGAGCAAAGCCCCTGCTGACCCTCTGGAAGATGGGGTGTTAATCTCCAACTTTTTTGCCCCGCTAGCCGAGCTTCCAACCGGCTCGAGGGATCACTCCCTGGACCGAGCGCCATCTTGGGCCGTAGTGGAGGAGCAGTCACTTCTGCCTGAGAGCCCGGGTACATCTGTGAAAAAGCAGGCTCGGAAGAAGGCGCAGCGACAACACACCTCCACCTACTCACCTCGCGCCAGCACAGTCAGCAGAGGAGGCGGCTGTGGAGGGAGCCCGAAGACGAGAGGAGAGGAGAGAGATTCTTCTGGGAACCGCCGCGCTCTGGAGTACGGCACCAGCGGGACGCCCCGTGCACGGAACATGCAGGCTGACATCCAGCACAGCGGACGGCTCACACCGACGGCCCCGGAGGTTTGGCCGACAGGTACACGGGTGGAGGAGGAGGGAGAGGAGACACAGATGCCTATGAGAGGCTTGGGGAGTTCGGGCTCCACTGTGCCCCCCACGGAGCAACGGGACTATACCACATGCAGGCCCTCTAATATGGCTGCCGCACAGGAGGCAGAGGGTGGAGAGGGGATCCCACCTGCCTGCATTGACACTGGCCCGGGACTATCACA
>JAODAL010015097.1:0-85100 GCA_025379985.1 Phyllomedusa bahiana | reverse complement strand
GGGCCCATGCTTTTTCAGGCTAATTCCCCTTCATTTTTTGGTCATTTTTTTGCCCTCTAAAGTGCCCAGGGAATTTTATAGTGAAGCGATTCTAAGGAGCGCGGCAGTCATGTGCCTGTCATACTAAAAACACAACATTGTTATGAAGACCAAACCAAGCTCCCTCTGCATATTTAAGCATGGCACAACGTTCTACAGCACCCTGCAGGCTCTGTGCAGCCTGGAAATAGCTGTTTTTTAACGTGATTTGTCCCAAAGTAATTCGGAACGAAGCTTTTTTTTGTCGGGAAATTCGGCGACGTGAGGGAACCGAATTTCGAGAAATTCGCCCATCTCTACTCATAACCCTCATAGTTTTAAGAGGGCCCTGAGAATACATCTTCTCAGTCTGGCCTACCAGAATCCCTAATGGCTAATCCACTACTCTCTAGCGCACACATTTCTGTCACCTCCTACAATTCGGTATTTATCTGTATATAGATGTACTGTTTGGGTGGCAGGTTCATCCAACGTCTATATAAACCACCCCATATTTATGTCACATGGCTGGACCATTGTAAACCTAGCACTTCTTACCCTTCGTCTCACCCGTACACCCTAATAGATTGTAAGCTCTTGCGAGCAGTGCCCTCACACCTGGTGTCTCATCTGTAAGTAGCTTTTCATTGTGCAATGTATTTCTTTTTATCTGTACCTACACCCTCCAAATTGTAAAGTGCTGCGCAATATTTTGGCACTATATAAATAAAGGTTATTATTATATGACATCTCAATATGCTATTATGGCAGGAATGAGGTATGTAACGGGTTAATTATAACCGACACCTGCCACTAACAGCAAGGACTGGAACCAGTTCTGATCCATGCTGTTTAATCCTTTAGACACAGCTGTGTCTAAATGAATGAAGAACATTGCTAATTGTTCCTATCTTCAATTGCTCTCCCCTCAGAGGTTACCATGGCAGCTGGAAGCCTAATGAAGGCTTTCATAGCACCTATTACTTCCTGCCTTTCTACTGGAAAGGGCTATATACCTCCCTACCTAATGGGGACCTATGTAGGAACAATGAGTGACTCCCCATCCTCCACAACAAGCACCTAGCTTTCCTGGTGGGATGCTGTTGGGGATGGGGCATCACCATGTTTTCCTGGGCGCTGGATAGCTTGTCCAGAATATATATGTGTTTGTAGTTTTTCTGTGTTTTTTGCAGTGTGAGAAAAATGAGCCTCTCGAGTCAAATTTTTAGTTCTGGTTTGCTTTGTGGTTTATATATAAATATTGTATGTTATTTAGCATGCCAATCCCAATGGGCCCTTTTGTCAGCTATGACAGTATGATATGTTAAGTAGGAAAGTGGAAGAAGAATACTCACAAGCAGACAGACCATCCCCACGTACCTTTGATAACTGAGCACATGGCTTATGACAATGGAAAAAAATTATACATGAAACAAATCTTGGCCATAACTTATTCATATGAGATTATGGCACCAAAACCCAACCACACATCCCGTTTTTCGTACATAAGAATTTTAGGTTTTAGGGAACCACAGAAATTGAAACTGGCCCAAATTATGAATCTGTCATATACATATTCTGTATGCGTGGATTGGTTAATTCATACAGCTAGTAGTCATGTGGTGGTCATGATCTGGCAATATTATTTGGTCTTTAAGTGGTAGTGTTATTAAGTTTTGGTACTGTGGGATTTCTTTTAGCAAGAAAAATACATATATATATTTGCTCCATGTATAGGTGTATTATTTGGTAACTATGATGTTATTTATAAGGTATTACACTATTAAACATAGATGAGCGCTTTTGAAAAAAGCTAATTTTCAAATGACAGGAACATATGTTTTTTCCATAAAAATATATGCCGCAGTTCACAATGTGACATAGAAATGTAAAAATTTTAAAAAGTTTTATAAATAAAATATAAAAAAAATTAAAAGTGCAAAACACCCTCCTTTGCAATTTTACAAATAAAAAAATAAAAACCACATCTGTAAAAGTTGATCCATCAAAATACAACGTCATTTATCCTGTATGCCGAACCCTGTAGAAGAAAAAAAAAAATCCATACATCAAAACATTTTTTTGGGTCATCTTACATCTCCAAAAGATAAAAAAAAGTGATCAAAAAGTTGAAAACAAATCTTCTATAAGATAAACGTGCTCACCACATTAGTGTCCTTGAAGCACTTGTTTCTCCTGCTTGTATTCACCACTTGCTGCTGCACGGTGATGTAGATATCCTTTCTTAGCAACCTCTCTGTCTCCCACGGACCTTCAAACATAACAATGCACTGTGATTCTATTCAAAAAAATTAGAATAATTTTTATGGACTGACATGATTTTTAAAGGGGAAGGCGGATCATACAGAGAAGGTAGGCATATTAAATCCAATCAAAGATAAGTAAAATAGCATAAGATATTTGGTTACAATCCAATCAGTGTCTTAATGTAAAGAAACCATTTAATTATACAAATCATGACACCTACCATCTACCAAAAAATAAAAAAGAATACTCTGAAATCTGCCTTAGTTACACAAAGCTAATAACATTAAAAAAGCAGCAGCTATGACCTGTTAATTCAAATGCCACGGTCAGACCAAAGCCTCTTAACCAAATATTATGATGTGAGCGGAAAGAACATGTCCTTGTATCCAGTCAGAAATTCATACAGAATATTACACAAGATTTAAGTTTGAAGAAGACAAGATGGAAGCCATAAATTAAAATGATTATCAAACTATCAAACTTATATTCAATTCTGTTTCACACGGTATCCTGGCTCTCTGTCATGAGACAAACAAAATGTGAAAAAGTATAAAGCAAATCGAAACCAGCAGCTATTGCAAAAAGTGCTGATATTTATTTATCCAGAGGGTACACAAAAACATAATAGAAGTTGTTTGCATCCCAAAGTGGTACCAATAAAAATTAAACTTCAGCCCCCACTGAAGTCCATGGGTGGGAAAACAAAAGTTAGAAATTAGAGAATGTTTTCATTTTTTTTAAAAGTACAAAAACCCTACAGATTAGGTATCATTGGAATCGTACCGACCTGCGACAAAGTATGTTTCTGAGTACATTGTATGGTATAGTCAATGATACCATTAAAAAGTGTATTTTGTCCTGCAAAAACCAGCCCTTATATGTCTATGTAGATGGAAAAATAAAAAAGTTGTGGCTCTTGGAAGGTTGGGAGACAAAAATGAACAGTCAAAAAATTATGACCAGGCGGCGGGAAAGAGTTAAATGGGTTTTCTCACAGCCAGCTTTAGACTCGCACTTCCTGGTCAGACCATGGGCTGGTCTATAGCAGTGACTGGTATATTAGCCCTTCTTCTCCTAGCTATTCCTATTGCAGTAATATGAGTGCTGAAGATGTATAAAAAGTAGTACACAAGGCTACAGAGCTCTAAACAGTGAAAGTTTTTTTATTTAGTTAAGTAAACAAACTTTGCATAGAGTAACTCATCATGGTCAGACTGACTGACAGCAGCTTGGAGCAATGAGAGATAAGAGAGAGCAGGGAGAGGTGGCCGGTATCCAGAGAAACTTGTGTACACTAAAGGTACGTCACGCGACAAAGAACAAAATACTCATCAGATTCTGAATCCTAAAATCACGTCGGTCGACGAGGATTTTTAACTTGGTTTTCATTTTCTGTTTCACACTTCAGTCAGATTTTGATGCTGTTTTCGCATTTAGTTTTTCAGTCGTTTTTGGAACATAGAGCACTATTCAGTTTTTGGATGGGGAACCGCACCAAAATCCGCGTTAAAAAACGTGCACAAATCTTTCTGGTCATTTTTCATGTCATCACAATGACTTCAATAGTAGTAATAATAAATTTTCCACCATTTTCCAAGTGAAATACGGTGGAAGATTGAGCATGTTCTAAGTTTCTTAAAAAAAATATTGGTTTTGAAATCGTGTGGATTATCAGTTGATGTCTATGGGGATTGTATGGTTTTACAGTCAGTTTGTGATGGTTTTAAAAATCCGAATCCGACTGAAAATGCTTGTTGTGTGGATGGACCTTAAGAGGAGATAAAATTTTGTTCTTACCAAAGCAAAATCAGCATAGCAATGTATTTGGTTATAGTCTTCATTTATCTTTCCCTAAACGCTAAAAGCTAATCTTTGTGGTAAGAAAACCCCTTTAGAGGTGGTGTTTATGTGGTGGATTGTTTTTCTATTAGAAAAATCCATCTTAGGGTATGTCTAGGCGGCATGGTGTTACTGTTGGATTTTGATGCAGTTATCAAATTTTCTGAAGTCGGATTTCAAAATTGCAGTTTTTAATAAAAACTTGCAACATATACACTATATAGATGGGAGTTAGAGGGGTGTGTATGGGGTATGTAGAGGTGTATTTATAGAGAGATCTATAGTGGGCATATATTGGGTGATAAATGGAAATATCTAATGGGGGATCTATAGAAATATCTATAAGTGGATCTACAGACTTGGATTCCGTCTTGGACCATCCCTGGCCATTCTTTGGTAGATTGGTATTGACACATCAACCTTCTGACACCAGGAGTCTTTCTAACCTGGCCTCAGCCAGCTTTATTTTCAGGTGCAGGATTATAACACCATAAACAAACAAACATCTCGGCGGCCACTTACTAAACTCAATTAGAGGCCCTCTCTAACCTGTGGTCTGAGTCTACTACTCAGGACCACTATAACATACCTTTAACCAGCCACCACTAGTATGCAGGCTTCCCCCAAGCCTCTGGGGCCAAAGCCTCTCTCCAGCTCCACTGCTGCTCTAGTTTCTGGAAGCAACCATGCCCCCTGAACACCTGCAAGCCCAGGCCTTTCATATGCCTCCAGAGACCTGCCCAAAACCTGGCCTGGAACACGGGGAGTAGACACCCACCCAGCATGTTGTCTACTCCCGATAAGAGCCAACCCAGAAATGACTGAGATAGCCACACTAAACGGCTGCCAACCACTTACTGTGACTGATGACAGATATAGATTATTATTATTATTATTTATTTTAAAGCGCCATTGATTCCAGGGTGCTGTACATTTGAGGGGGTTACATACATAACACAAGTCAAATGAGTAAAAATGCAAAAGTGATGAATGACAATTGGCACGACAGAGGGAGAGAGGACCCTACCCGCGAGGGCTTACAATCTACAAGGAGGGTGAAAGAGACAGAAGGTGAGGGGCAGACAAGTTTGTGGAGGATGTAGTGACAGCAAGGTTGGGTGTAATTATAGGCCTAAAAGAAATGGGTTTCAAATTGCTTTTGAAGCTGTGGAAAGTGGAGGAGAGTCTGGTGTGTTGGGGCAGTGAGTTCCAGAGTGTGGGGAAGCACGGAGAAATGTGGAAAGACGGTTGTTGAGGAGTGATAAAAGGGGGGAGCAGAGGAGAAGATCCTGTGAGGAGGGAGATTGCGTTTAGGGAGAATCTGGGGATTAGAGGGAGAGATGTATGGAGGGGAGAGGTCATGGGAGCCTTGTAGGTCTGGTTAGTAGCTTGAAATAAATTCACTGGGCAATGGGAAGCCAGTGAATGGGGTTTGGGAGAGGGGAGAGGCAGAGGAGTAGCAAAGGAGAGAGGTGGTAAGACGGCAGCAGAGTTGAGAATGTTTTGAAGGGGAGAAGAGTGCTAGACGGGGGGCCACAGAGAAGGATGTTGCAGTAGTCTAGCGGGAGATGACAAGGGCATGGACCAGCATTTTGTAGTGTCATAGTTGAGGAATGAGCGGATGCGAGAGATGTTTTTCAGGTGGAGGCAGCAGGAAGAGGTGAGGGTTTGGATGTGTGGTTTGAAAGATAGAGCGGAGTCTAGGATTACCCCAAGGCAGTGGACTCGCGGAACAGGTGAGAGTGTATAGCCGTTGACGTGATGGAGAGATCAGGGGAGGGGTAGATTTGGGACGGTGGAAAGATGATGAGTTCTGTTTTCTCCACATTTAGTTTTTAGGAACGTGAGAGAAGAAGGAGGAAATGGAAGAAGACAGTCTGGGATCCGGGAGAGCAGAGAGGTGCATCTGGGCCAGAGATGTAGAGTTGGGTATCTCAGCAACAGGTGGTAATGAAAGCCATTGAGGCTATGAGCTGACCGGGCCAAGGAGTTTAAAGAGAGAAAGAATAAGGGACCCAGGACTGACCCCTGAGGGACATCAACAAGAGTCCCCGGGGGAGGAGGTGGATGAGAATGAGAGACGCTGAATATCCGATCAGTGAGGTACGAGGAGATCCAGGAAAGGGCCAAGTCCGTGATGCCGAGGGCTCCTGTCCCACCAAAGCCAGGTTACCTTGGTGGCGTGTTGCTTGATATCTCCTGTATTACGCCATATAGTGGCAGAAACATATGACTGCCTATGTTATTTGGCTTTAGGAACGCAGACTTTGGTGAGTGCCATGCTGCATTTACAAAGCCCCCAAAGTACCAGAACAGGTGACCTTCCAAAAGTTGCCCCATTTTGGATTCAGCACCCCTCAGGGATCTCATCTAGTTGTGCCATATAAGTGACATGATAGCTTTACTATGGGGGTCGGTACAATTACGATGATATACATTTTATATAGTTTTTTTTATGTTTTATTACGTTTCTACAATAGAAATGTGTTTACAAAAAAAGTGTTTTTATGTCATCATAGTCTGATAACTTTTTTATTTTTCTGTATATGGAGCTCACTAAGGACTTGTTTTTTTGCGGGATGAGTTGATGTTTCTATTGGTATCATTATGGGGTTCATATGATGCTTTGATCGCTTTTTTGAAAAAAAATACAGCAGTAGTAGAGTTAGTGGTAGTTTATTTTTTACAGCAGCTCAGCGTATAAAATGACAAGCTAGCTTTACTCACAGGTCGAACGATACATGTAGCCAATTGTATTTTTTATTTTTAAAGCTTTTTACACAATAAAAATCACTTTTATTCAAAAAGGAAACGTGTGTTTTGCTGTAATAGTCTGAGAGCCATAACTATTTTATTTTTTTGTGTACGGAGCCGTTTTTAAATTCATTTTTAGAAGGCAGGGTGAAGAAAATGCTGCATTTATTTGTTGTTTTTTTATTTTTAACAGCGCTCACCATGCAGTATACGTGACAAGTTAGTTTTCCTCTGTGGCTTGATAGAATTACAGCGATACCCAAGGTATATACTTTATTTTATGTTGAAGCGCTTATTTATTTATGCAAGCCATAACTTTTTTCCCATATACAGAACTGTGTAAGGGCATTTTTGTGCAGGATGAACTGACATTTTTATTGGTTTCACTTTGGCATTTATGGGACTTTTTAATTCTATTTTATGTACTGCATGATGAATGAAAATCGCGAAATTTTTTTTTTTTCTTTTATGGCATTCATTGGGCGGGTTAAATAATGTGACATATTTATAAGCTAGATCATTGCGCTTGCAGTGATACCAAATATGCGTACTTTATTTATTTTTGATCTTTTCTAAGGCGATTGACATTTGTAAAGGGGAAAAGGGTGGTGTATGTGTTTTTATTTTATTGTTTGTGTTTTACTTTTTTTGTAACTTTTTTTGTACTTTTTAACTTTTTTTTTACTTGTCCCCATAGAGGACTTGTATCAGTGATCTTTAGGTCACTGTTACAATGGAGAGCAGTACACAGCAATACTGCTCTCTATGGCAACTGCCAATCACTATGCCTGGCCATACCTATAGAACATTTTTATTTTTCTGTAGGTAAGATATTAAGGTAGCCACACATAGAAGGTGTGTGAGTGGTATACCTATTAGTTACTTTGCTCCTGTGGGATTCCTCCCATATGGCTTTGTGGCTTCTCTGTGTCATATTGGGAGTTGGTTTCTGACCTCCCTGAGGAACAGTGAGTAAGCCTCCCTTCTTTTGTGATTTATATTTAAAGTGGTTGTCTCATTACAAAGATTTGCTTTTAACATGTAGGGAACAATAAATCAAGACTTTTTCCATATACATCCCTCTTTTCATTTTTCCCAGGTCAGAAGATAAGGGAGATTTGATCCAATCTGAGTGCACATAGGTTTCTCTGGTTAATGCCCTGCTCTCCCCCTCGACTATTTGTCTTATCTGAGAGCAGGCAGAGAGGTCATTAGGATGAAGTGAGGTCATTAGTTATTTCTGGTCATGACGGAAGACACTTGTCGATGATTGTAACTAACAACCACCCTGATCCATACCTCTTTTTTTACCTGGTGACCTAGATGTTGTTAAGAGCTTAATATATCTGACAGAGTTCCAGCTCCAATGCATATACATGTATGTTGGATTAGAAAATGGCATGCTGACTATATGCAGCCACCACTAGAGGTGGTATAAAAGCTTGCTTCATACTGTTATACAGTTCATTAAAGTCAACTAAAGGACACTGCGCAATAGGCTTTTCAGTGCATGCCTATGCATGGGATTTAGAGCTGATTTATCAGAGCAGTACTGGATTTGTAAAGAACAGGATGATAAAAGCGGAGATTTACCTTAAAACCAAACTTTCTCCAAACTGTTTTGGTGACAGATGATATAAATTCTGATTGAAAGCTACTTTATATTTTGTGTAGGACAGGTGTCCACACGTTCTTGCCTTTTTATTACGAATATACCTTTATAAAAAACAAAGACAAATGACTTTTATGTTTTTATGTGTTGACATTGGTGAGGAGCCAGAGAACAAGTGATTCTTTGATGGCATGCTTGATAATCTACTTCAGGACACGTTTATTCTATGGAGAGTGCTGTACTGAGCAAAAATATATGTGCCTGAGGATTAACAGCCCTGAAGTTCTCTGATACTGACTAATGCACTTGTGTTTTTACAGCCAACTTAATTAAAACTATTAAGAGAAGTCCACAGGCTAAAAAAATCATTGACATACACTGTCTCCATTTATATGGGGACAAAGAAATACTGTCTTGTGTTAGCATTTCCAAGCTGCGATCTTGCTGGAAAATTTCCTTATGCCCCCATTTAAACAAATAAAATAACTCTGAAAAATATTATTTGTTACTTTTCCTACTGCTTTTAAAATGCTTGTATTTTCTTTAGTCGATTTTGTGCTTTTCAGAACATGCTCATATTAAAAAGAGTGTTAATTTTAAGTCCCTATAGGATTATTTCCTGTGTAAGTCTGAAAAGTGGTCCCTCTCTTGTTACTGAAGCTGACCTTTCAAAGTCCTATTTGTTTTTGTTACAGAAGCTTGCTTTACATCCATTGAAAACTAATATAATTGAGAAAAAAAAGGTAGTTGTGTATTTTATGTGTTCAGTTTGGGTACCCATGAGTTTGACTCTATTCCTCTCACATACTCATTACCGAATAAAATAACTTGCTGTAATTTGAAATGCTTGAATTCGTTTCACAGTTTTGACATATTTTTTTTATCTATGTAAGATAGGAGAAAGAGATGGCCAAGACTGAGATTCCTCAGCAAAATGGGACTATGTTACTTTTTATGACCAAAAGTAAATTAAATATTCTGTCCAGTCGGCTATATTCAGAACTCCCTTAAGGTATGGTCACACGGCATAATTTTGGTGCGCCTTTCGCTGCATATATGTGCTTAATATGCGCCGAGATGCGCACCACAATTACGGTAATCCATAGCTCTCATAGAGAACTATGGATTATGCCTCGTCCCCCCGCGTGTACAATACGATAAGTGACATGTCAATTATTTGCAGCAATTAGGCGCTGCGAGTAATGCATGTCTATTGGGCTGGCGGGCTGCTGTCCTCCCGTGCTTTGGGAGTACGCGCTGATCAGCGCAACTCCCAAAACACCCGATGTACTGTACGTGACGCAATTACCCTTCGAAGCAAGTTCTGCCCTTCTCAGTAACCTGCATGGCTGACTATATGCGAGTGGCCAGCGTAGGGGATTTTACATGATGGTAAAACCCCTTTAAAGGGGTTGTTTCACTATAAGGATTGCTTGCAAAAACAAATCACTTTGCAATATGTGTCCATTATCAGTGTCCTACCAATTCTGAGCTATCCCCTCTTGTATAGGCCGCATCAGCTCCTCAAGTCGCTATAGCTACAGACCTGTTTGATCTCTCCTGATAGGCTGCTAGCACTGGTTGCTATAGCTACAGACCTGGCTTCTACTGCAGCCTAGTGGAAGCCAGTAAACACGCCCCTGAATTCAAAGTTAAATCAAGAAAACAGGACTGAGGTAAGATGAATCGATGTAGTGAGACAACCCCTTTAAGGACACAGCCTATTGTGGCTTAAAGGACACTGCCCTTTTTTCAAATCTTATGTATTTCACTTTAGGAATAACTTTTAATATTTAGTTAATCAACTGATTCTGAGAAATTGTACTTTATTTTAGGAACAGTTCAAACTACAATTATGGATCACGTCAAACGTATATTGGAATTGAAAAAAAAAAAAACAGTGTTGGAACGTATCGTTTGACATACCCATAGACTATAAGTGGTCAAACTTAAAGGCAAAGGGACATATGTGACTCCTTTTGCATCCATATACTGTTTTGTTCAGGTTCAGAAAAGCGTAGTGTACTACACTATTTTGTCCTGTAAAAAAAGTATACGCTTTTTGTTGTATTGATGATATGCAAATGTTGTGTTTTACGTTGAAATGTATATGGCTTTGCATGTGTTTTTCATCAGAAGTCATCACATGATGATGCAACATCCTTTTAACGAAAAATTTACCCATATACGTTTTATGTATATATTAAAATAACATAGACATACACTGTAAAAAGTATAGGTTTTAATATCTTTTAAAGCATATGTTTTGAAAAAAAGTGTTTCCCTAAACTGCATGTTAAAAACATAGGGCCACATGTATGAAAACTGTCTATGTGTAACTGTCTTTGTTGCTCACAGCAATAAGGTTACAAGAGGTTTTGGAAGTGAAAGAGGGACACGTCACAAAAATTTGCATAGACCATGCCTTCTTTATATTAAGCCACACTCCCTTCACACAAGGTCACACCCATTCTACCTAACTATATAACGGCTCTGGAAGAAAGCTAATTGATGTGTTTGGCATCCCCCAGCTTTCCTGGTGGTTGGATAGCTTATTCAGCATCCAAGAGAGCTGGGAGATACAGCTAAACTGTGCCAGAGCCTAAACCATTACAATACAACCGATATTACTTCCTTACAGTGACCATATAGTGGTAGATACCAGTGTATGCAGGCTCTGCAGACTGTATATTACCTCCATGCAGTTCCCATATAGAGCTGGATACCAGTTGTACACAGGCTCTGCAGACATTTAAGTGATTACAGTGCAGTTACATTTAGGGACTCACCGGAGATAGATGAAGTTGGTAGGGAGTGATAAGTGGAGTTGAAGGGGCTATAGGGTAAAAGGTGGAAGTGGGATGGTTATGGGGTGATAGGTGGAGGTGGTGGAGAGTTTATGAGGTGCTAGGCGGGGGTTGTATTTTGTGTTGACACTAGAACACATAACACAATGGTGGGGAGGACGGGGAAAGAGAGTGCAGAGCACAATTTACAGGCACAATTTCCTTGGGGGGAGGGGGAGGAGGACCATCCCCCGGGAGATTATGCTGTGGCTCAAATTGTGCAGGTTAAATCCTGTACCCTGCAACCCCAGAAAATTAGCCACAGGCATGACCTACAGGGGTTTCTGAAGATAGATTTTAGCACTGTCACATTTTTTGTAGTGTTTTTATTTTTATACAGGTTTCACTTTGGACTATGTCAGACTTGTTGGACTACCTCAGAAAGGTGTTGGATACATTTTATTAATAAAAAGGGTTAATGCGGGCTGATTTGGGGGAGTGTTTATTTAAATAAAAGGTTTTTGTGCGTTTTGTGTGTTTTCTTCTCCCTTTTTAATTCTAGTGTTAGGAATAGAGGATCTAAAAGATGCCTCTTCATTTCTATCGCTCAGGCTTGGTGTTAACCAATTCTGTGTCACCATTAACCTAGTAGCCAATGCACCAGTGGTACTGAAAAGAGACGTATAACTGTCAGAAGTGGACCCTCTAATGTGATTTTTTTTTAGTATTTTTAGAGTGAAAAGCGACCAGTATCCATGGACCTTCCGATTCTGATAGTATCAGGCTTAAGCTGTTGGTTTTTCCTTGGTTAGTTATGGAAAATGGGGGGAACCCCATGTATTTTATTGTTTTTCAAAAATCATTTATTGAGAATCCAAAAATGAGCAACTCCTGTAATCATTAAAATGGATGCCTATGTTTAGATTCTCAATAAATAAATAATTTTCAGGAAAATAACGATATGGGGTCCCCCTTCATTTTCTATAACCAGCAAAGGTAAAACCGAAAGCTGCAGCCTGATACTATCAGAATGTAAAGTTCCATGGATACTGGTCCCTTCCCACTCTAAAAATACCAGCTCACAGCCGCCCCCAAAAGTGGACCATCACATTAGAGGGTCCACTTCTGATGGTAACCCAGCTCTTTCCAGTAACCCTGATGCATTGGATACTGGGATGATAGTCACACAGGGTTTGTGTCAGTCTTGGGGTAACAAAAAGTACTGGTGGCTGACACCAAGCCTGAGTGATAGTAATGGAGAGGCATCTGTCAGACACCTCCATTACTAATCCTGCAATTAAATTGGAAAACCCCCAGAAAAAATGCATGAAAAAAAACTTTATTTAAATAAGCACTCCCCGGCTACAACACTCTTTAACCATTTTATTAAATAAATAGATTAAGCTGAACCCAGTAGCAGGCAACTCTGGCCTATCTGCTACCTGGGAAAAATTAACAGGTGCAGCTAATTGCTGAGCAGCAGCTCACACACCCCACTGCTAGGCGGACAATTAGATGATAAAAAACTGCACATTAACTTAATACCTGTTCACACCAGTATGCAGAAAAGCCACAGTATAATACATGGGGAGATTGCACAAAAGCAAAAATACCAATAAAATAACCACTCACATACCCTCAATGCATAAGGGGGATGGTTGCTGGTACTACAATTGCATATAGATAAAGCGATACAGAAGGGTGCCATGAATACAGATACGTGAGGTACGCCATGCTGGCTTACAACCTATTAGTGACACCCATACTATTAGAATAGGCGGGCTGCCCAGCACTTTCTGGGTGTCCAACACAAAACACAGGCACCCTCCGCTCCCCAGCACTGTTGAGCAGATAAAAAATATAACATACTGGAAAAAATGTTTAATATGAGGTATTAGTTGGTACAGGGGCCCCCGGTACGCAAGCTTGCAACTGATGGCAACGGTCCCTATATCTTGCGAGTCCCTACAATTTACAGAAAAACACATACAAGAAATGCGACAGTACTTACTCAAAAACCACTACAATTATTTGGGCCATATTAACAGCTCAATGGCTGGACTATACTGAGCCCAGTAGCAGGCGACTCTGGCCTATATGCTACCTGGGAAAAATTAACAGGTGCCACTAATTGCTGAGCAGCAGCTCACCCCACTGCTAGGGGGACAATTAGATGATAAAAAACTGCAAATTACCTTAATACCTGTTCACACCAGCATGTGGCCCAAATATTTGTAGTGTTTTTGGAGTAAGCATTGTCCCATTTTTTGTATGTGTTTTTTCTGTAAATTGTTAGTGTAGGGACTCGCAAGACAGGACAATGATCCCAAACATAAAGCAAAATCTGCAATAGAATGGTCTGCAAATAAACGTATCCAGGTGTTAGAATGGCCAAGTCACAGTCCAGACCTGAATCCAATCGAGAATCTGTGGAAAGAGCTGAAAACTGCTGTTCACAAACGCTCTCCATCCAGCCTCACTGAGCTCAAGCTGTTTTTCAATGAAGAATGAGCAAGAATTTCAGTCTTTCGATGTGTAAAACTGATAGAGACATCCCCCAAGCGACTTGCAGCTGTAATCGCAGCAAAAGGTGGCGCTACAAAGTATTAACTTAAGGGAGCCGAATAATTTTGCACGCCCCACTTTTCGTTTTTTTATTTTTTACAAAAGTTTAAAATATCCAATAAATTTCGTTCCACTTCACAATTGTGTCCCACTTGTTGTTGATTCTTCGCAAAAAAAAAATTCAAATTTTATATCTTTATGTTTGAAGCCTGAAATGTGGCAAAAGGCTGAAAAGTTCAAAGGGGCCGAATACTTTCGCAAGGCACTGTATCTTTACTATACCATCGCCCGGTCACTTAGTAATATACAAATATTACTATTATTACATTCTCAGCATCTACTTCAATAGATAGCATATGGTTAGCATCAAACATAACATTTCAGACATTTTTCAGGCACATAACTTTGCAGATGACTTTGAGGAGGGTACTATACAGTCTCCCTGGAGTATTTACACAGTTCCCTGATGTCCCCATTATCACTCTTCTTCCAGATACATAATATACTATATGCACAATATACAGATACATCATACACTATACACAGCATACACTGCATAGAAACCTCATACTCTAGACACTCAGAAACACATAAAATGCACACATAGCTCAGCCTACACATACACTTATATATTTGCAGCTGTCAGAATCACTATTAGAGTATTATCTTGTGTCAATGGGCCCTTCAAGGGGATGTGATGTGTTAACCAGCAAGTGAACAGTCAGTTATTGAAAATTATTTGTTAGAAGCATGAAGAAAAATGAGCAAGCCTAAGGACCTAAGTGACCTTGACAAAGCCAATTTTTTGATAGCTAGATAACTGGTTCAGAGCATTTACAAAATTGGAGTTTTTGTGGGGTGTTCCTGATTTGCAGTGCTTAGGGCGACATATATGAAACTTGGCGCCTCGACACAATTTTTTGTGTCAATTTTCAGAGTATGCCTGAATATATGAAAGTGGTGAATGTAAGCTAATAAATGCCGCCTAGAGTTCGACACACCTAGCGTATGTGTCTGGCGCACGGTGTACTTTGGTGCATTAGTAATGCGCCAAACGTATAAATGAATGCTAGAGTTCGATAATGGCTGCTAAAACAGTTCATTGAGAATGAGATTTATGGTCCATGCTGTATTGGTTTCATTAATTTATATTATTTAATTTAAAATTAATTTTAGATTATGTTAATTTTAAATCTAAATATATTTATAGGAGATAATTTAATATTTTTGGGATAATATATAATCTTATATTTATTTTATATTATATAATTTCTTATAACATTTATGTAATTAAATATTATATATTAATTATATTTATCATAAATTACTTTTTATTATTTTACTGGTATATGTTGAGAAATAAGGGGTATTTTTTGCCCTAATAAAAAATCCAGTTACATTATGACTACTCAGGTTCAGGCAGACCACAATTGAAATTGATCTGGCTGTTCGAGTACTTATGAGTCTCTTTTTGCTGTCCAATGTTCATAAATGTGTGTAATATTACGAATATGGTACGACATGCCTCCAGAATGCCCCCAGAACGCCCCCACTTCTTTAGCGCATTACAAAGCGTCAAGTCCCGTGCACAGTGTGCCAAACATGTTCATTCGACATGCCATACATCAGCAAATTAGGCGGACTACTGACTTTTGCTGCATTTAACAACAGAAAAGTTAAACTGACCTGTTTGTACATGTTGCCCTTAGTACCTGCCAAAAGTGGTCCCAGGAAAGACTCTCCTGTAATCTCAGCCATCTACACACTCCGCTGTTGTCTCTGGGGTGATGACCCTTGACATCAAGTCTACTCCTGTCTCTAGGACACAACCATTTCATGGGCATTACCCAGTACAGATCCACCTTTCAGTCTGTCTGCACATTTCAATGTTTAGCAACACAACTCCAATACCTTTGGCAGGAAACGCTCAATTTTATTAGTGTGTTTCCATGTGGAGTTGCTTACTCAGTACATCCCATACTTCCTCAGGGATCCTTGTTCTCAACTTTGAACTACAACCACCAGTACCATAGCATTGGGTGGAAGAACCTACCTGCCACCAAGTTGTAAGATAACAATAAACAATCCAGGGATTATGAGGCTGCACGGACCCATTGAGACAGTAGAACGGTATGGAAAAAGGAATGTTGGTCCAGCATAATCCAATGTAAAATAAGCTTTATTACATTGTCAGAGATAAAAAATCACAGAGCAACAAGCAGACGCTTACGCCTTTCAGGCGACGTGGACCCTTAATCATAGCACATCTGATTCATATCAGTGAGTAGATTAAAATACTTTCATTTAGCCAATAAGGTAAAACTAACAGTCACATGACAACACAAATCACGTAAGCGTCTGCTTGTTGTTCTGTGTTTTTTATCTATGACAATGGAATTATTTTACATTGGAGGATGCTGGACCAACATTCTTTTTTCCATGCCACCAAGTTGTAGAACAAACTGGTGCAAACTGCCAACCTTTACAAAAAAAAAAAAAGAATTTACTATGATAAAATTAGAGACCCTAAAGTTTTGCAAGAATTTACAGAGGCATCATCAAAATTGATATGGAGGAAAAGCAGCAACACACTGCTGCAAGGTCACTTTCAACAGGACGCACAATGCATTACAGCTTGCTACGGAGCTATGTAATCATAAACTAGTCAGAGTGCCTATGCTGCTCTGTCCGCTACTGAAACATGTGCATGTGAACCTCAGAACTGGACCATGGAGCAGTGGAAGAAGATAGTCTGGTCTGAGGAATTACATTTTCTTCTACACATGGTAAAGAGTCAGGTGCATGTACATTATTTACCTAGAGAAGATTTTGCACTATAGAAGAAAGCAGTGTGATTCTCTGGGCAATATTCTGCTGAGTCCTGACATATATGTGAATCAAATTTTGATACATAGGGCAACATGTATGAATCCCAGCACTGACAGGTCAGTTCTAAATAGCTTTAAGGCAGTGTAGAATGCTCCAGAATGTATGAACCAGTTCTTCTGCAGTTCATACAAACAGGCGCATTGTAGTGCCAATACGACAAGTCTGGCTCAGGTAGACCACATTTAACCTGGTCTGGCTGTTCTAACTGTTCTGCACCTAGGTTTGGCGTCAAAGAATCATAAATGTTTCTACTTCTATGAATGTGGTGCGACATGCCCCTAGAACACCCCTAATCTTTGGTGCATTAAAAAGTGTCTTTGGTGCATTACAAAGGCAATAACCACGCCAAAGTTGTGAGTACGCATGTTTGTATATTTTTTTTGGCTCAAAGTACACCAGAAAACTGGCGCAGCCCCGTTCATACATGTCGCCCATAGCTTCTACTTAAACATTTTTGCAGACCAAGTGTACACTTTCTTGGCCATAGTATTCCTTCTTGGCGGTGGCATCTTCCAACAGAATAATGTTCTTCTATTCAAATCTGCAGCATATCAATGTGCATGAATTTTATCTGCAATTCATCCTCCATAAAATGTATTGTTTTGCGGCAGATTACCAGCAGATCAGCAGCAAAAACCACAAGTGTGGATAGTTGTGTATAATAAAAAAAAATTGTATACTCACCTTCCTACTCCTGAGGTGGTCACATGTTGAAACATTAATGCTGGAGCTGGGTAAACAGTGTCCATAGGAACAAGAGCAGCAGGGGATTGGTAAAGTGAGTATTTTTACTTTTTTGTATTTTACATAAATAGCTGTTTTAAACTATAAACAGGAGATACTCAACCAAATCCACACAATTTAATGCAAATTTGTCTTTCAGATTTTCCTGGTCATTCTTAGTTGGATTTGCTATGGAACTCTCCACAACAAATCTAACCCATGTGAACTTCCCCTTATGTGTACAAGGTATTAGATTAACTTAGTTTTGACTTTTCAATTTAATGCTCAGCGGGTTTCACCTCTGATGTCTATTTTAGTGTTTGGTTATTCTCATCATGCATATTTATAACCACTTTCTGGGCCTGTTTCAACTTCCTTAATTAAAACCATGAATATTTCCCATCCTTTAATGGCATCCAAAAGGCAATAGTTAATGAGAATAATTGTTTTCAATGCATTCCACTTCTGGAGCTTTGATGTTTACCAAGTTGCCTCCTCATCACTGCACCAGAAGGTTGTCATTTCCATCATTTTTATGTTAGTTCAAGAAGAAAGCTTTTGGGGATTAGCAATAAATGTCCCTTGTATTTTATGTCTTTTCTATCCACAAAGCTAGCTGACCCCACTGCTATGCTTTATAAAAGCTCAAAAATACTGGACAATTTGACTTTCTGTCCAGTGCTGGATTATCAAGATTCCTGAGCTATCAGGCTTTCACATCCTTGTTTTAATAATATTGAGGATCTGAATTGCCTTAATTTTATTAGATTATCATAAATGTCTGTCAATGACCACCTGACCAATATCATTCATGATACCCTAATTTCAATTTGAAGCAAATCGGTTGTCGTAGGTTCAGTACCTCCTCCACCAGAGGTCCAGAGGCATGGAGCTTCTTTCCGTTATCTAAATTTTTCGGAAAGTTGTTTCAAGTAAAGTAATTAATTACTGTGTTTGAAGTCTTGCAGGTTATAAACACAGTAATTGATTACTCACTTTCCAAAAAAATTAAGATAACTGAAAGAAGCTTGTTGGTAATAAGGCAGTTTTATTGCAGTGCAGTTAAAACCGCATCAAAACCGCACCGTGTGAAAGCACCCCTATTCTTTCACTCCATATAATCTTTATTATCTACCTTCCATTTTTATTCCCACAGCCAGACCCCTCTGATTTCTCAAGACATTTTTAAAATGATAACCACAGTGCTTTATTAACTTAAATTAACCCCTTCCGGCTGCATGGTCATTATATTATGGCTCTTCACTTTTTTTTCCATCTACATAGACATATAAGGGCTTGTTTTTTGCGGGACAAGATTAACTTTTTAATGGTGCCATTGACTTACTATACTTACACCATTTTGGCAGGGGGTTTATTTTTAAAGCATTCTTTGGTATAAATGATGTGTTATCTATATTCTGCAGGTCAATACATTTCAAGTGATACCAAATATGTAGCATTTTTGTTATGTTTTAGTACTTTAAAAAAAATAAAAACATTCTGAATCTTAACTTTGCACTGCAGCACCACATGCCGTGACCAATATTTTTTTTGTTTTTCCAACTATGGACTTGAGTGGGAGTGCAATTTTTGCTGGCTGAAGCGTAGTTTTTATTGGCACCATTTCTGAATACATTTGACATTTTGACCACTTTTTATTCCAATTTTTAGGGGACATGAAATAACCAAAAAATTTAATTTTGACATTTGGAATTTTTTTTCTTACATGGTGTTTAAAGTACGGAATAAATGATGCTATATTTTAATACATCAGACTTTACAGATGCATCAATAGCAATTCTGTTTGCCTTTTTTTTTAATTTATTCTGTTATTTGTAAAATGGCATAAGAGGGTATTTTGAACCTTAAATAGTTTTCATTATTTCTTAAACTTTTAAAACTTTTTAAAGTCTCCTTAGTTTACTTGACAACCAGGGGATGTGATCACCTGTACACCCTTCTGCATTATATAAATATAAATAATGCAGAAGGGTGCAGCAGGCAGTAATAGAAGCTCTTACCAGGCTTCTAGCTCCTATGGTGGCTGATCGGCACTCGGCAGTCTCATAGTGGAGGGGAGGGAGAGTGAACGAAGGGAGCATCGTTCCTCATTCATTTAGAAACAGTGATTGGCACAGCGTCTACATGCCGACTCTTATACCTACTGTTAGCAGCAGGTGTCAGAAGTAAAAATCAACCGGCATCCATCGCATATGAAGCGAGTAAGCTTTCTCCATATTTCCTCATTCTGACATAAGTTTCCATCATATGTCAGTACAGAACATACTTGACAACTTTTGAAAGTGGTCATCAGGGAGACTGGAAGTTGCAGCATGTGTGCCCAAAATTTGCATGACCACACCCTCTTTGTTTCAACCACACCTCTCACAAAAGATCACGCCCACTCCACCTAAGTGTGTAACGGCACTACAAGAAAGCAAATTTAGGGTTTTTGCATCACCCAGCTTTCCTGGAGGTTGGATAGCCTATTCAGCCTCCAGGAGAACTGGGAGACTGCTAAACTGTGCCTGAACTTAAACCATTACACTATTACAAATATTTCCACCATACAATGATTATATAGTGGTAGATAACAGTGTACACAGGCTCTGCAGGCTGTATATTACCTCCATACAGTGACCATATAGTGGTAGATACTAATTGTACATAGGCTCTGCAGACTTTATATTACCTCCATACAGTGTCCATATAGTGGTAGGTACCAGTGTACACAGGCACTGCAGGCTGTATATTACCCCATACAGTGAACATATAGTGGTAGATACCAGTGTACACAGGCTCTACAGCCATGTATCGTATATACTAGAGTATAAGACGACCCGAGTAGAAGCCGAGGCACCTACTTTTGCCACCAAAACCGGGAAAGCTTATTGACTCGAGTATAAGCCTAGGGTGGAAAACGCAGCAGCTACTGGTTAATTTTAAAAATAAAAATAGATACCAATAAAATTACATAGGCGGATATATAGGAAGCTTAATGTCCCCCATAGGCAGTTTAATGTCCCCCATAGGCAGATATAGGCTGGTATAGGCAGTTTAATGCCCCCCATAGGCAGGTGATAGGCATGTATAGGCAATTTAATGTCCCCCATAGGCAGGTTATAGGCAGGTATAGGTCGTTATACCCAGGTATAGGCAGCTATATGTCCCCATAGGCAGGCTATAGGCAGGTAATTGCCCCCATAGGCAGGTTATAGGCAGGTATAGGTCCCCCTAGGCAGGTATAGGTCCTTATAGGCAGGTATAGGTCCCCCTAGGTAGGTTATAGGCAGGTATAGGTCGTTATAGGTCCCCCTAGGTAGGTTATAGGCAGGTATAGGTCGTTATAGGCAGGTATAGGTCCCCCTAGGCAGGTTATAGGCAGGTATAGGTCGTTATAGGCAGGTATAGGTCGTTATAGGCAGGTATAGGTCCCCCTAGGCAGACTATAGGCAGCTATAAGACCTCCTACGCAGCCTATAGGCAGGTATAGGTCCCCCTAAGCAAGTTATAGGCAGGTATAGGCACGTTTTTAAAACAAAAAACATCCACTTACCTCGCTCCCTGCTGCTCCGCCACCCGCGCGCTCTCCTCCATCTTCTCGGTACAGGCGGGTGATGTCATCAGCCGCGAGTCTGCGGCCGTCCGGAGTCCACTGCAGAGCACGGAGCGCTCGCTCTCTGCTCCGCAGTGGTATCTCTTCACTTGTTGCGCTCTGGAGGAGTCGCATACAAGTGAAGAGATCATCGACAGCGCCTGGGCCACCGCAGTGCCCGGACGCTGTTGGCTGTACTCGGCCTTCAGTTATATGCGCTCCCTGAGGAGTCTCATATAGGTGAAGCGTCGCTGTCGGCACTCGGGCCGTCGCAGCGCCCGAGTGCTGACAGTGACTCGAGTATAAGCTAAGGGGGGATTTTTCAGCACATATTTTGTGCTGAAAAACTCAGCTTATACTCGAGTATATACGGTAAGTGACTACATGCAGTTATATCTAGGGACTCACCGGAGACATCTTCTGTGACTGGAATTTTTCTCTTTCCCCTTTCTTCTCCATCCTGTCCAGACCACATGATGATTTCTCCCATCCACGACTAGTCCCTGCAAAATTTACCACACAAACATTAGCATTCAAATAATTTTTTTCAGCACGTCCCTACCTATGGCCACCTCTGTAAAACTCCACATAGGGTATGGGGTAAGAGGTGGAGATGTTATGAGGTGATAGGTGGAGGTGGTGGTGGGTGATAGGTGGGGGTTGTATTTTTTATTGTTGCTAGGATGATGGGGAAGGGGTGGGAGAGAGGAGTATAGAATACAATTTACAATCTCCCTGCAGAGGGCAGAGGACCATACCTCTGGAGATTGTGTAGAAGCTGTGGTCTGTACTCCAGAATTATATTGTGCAGGTTAAACTTCGTACTCTACACCTCCTGAAGATCAGCCACAGGCATGACCTTCAGGGGGTGCAGGAGATGGAGTTTAGTACTGTAATTTTTTTTTAAATGTTTTTATTTTTATTCAAGTTTCCCCTTTGGACTATGATGGACTCATTGACTAAGTCGGACCAACGTTGGATTGATTTCTTTAATTAAATTGTGAAAGAGGGCTGACGTTGGTGATTGTTTATTTAAATAAAAGTTTTTTTTGTGCAATTTATGTCTGTTTTTTTCCATTTAATTCCAGTGCTAGTAATGGAGGCGTCTGACAGATACCTTTCCACTACTATCGTTTGGTCTTGTTGTGAGTCAGCTGTGGTTTTTGTCACCCCCAAGGCTGACACTAACCCTGTGTCACTATTACCATAGTGCCCAATGCATCGGGGTACTGGGAAGAGCCGGGTAACCATCAGAATGGACCTTCCCATTCTGATAGTATCAGGCTGCAGTTGTTGGTCTCACCTTGGCTTGTTATGGAGAATGGGGGGACCCCACGTCTTTTATTTTTTTTTCAAAAATCATTTATTTATTGAGAATCCTTAAATGGACAAGTACTGTAATGATTACAGTGGATACCCATGTTTAGATTCTCATTAAATTAAAAAAAATTCGAAAAAAAACAACTTTGTGGAGTCCCCTATTTTCCATAATCAGCCAAGGTAAAACCGAAAGCTGCAGCCTGATAGTATCAGAATGGGAAGGTCCATTGTTAATGGTTCCCTCCCATTCTTAAAATACCAGCACACATCCGCCTCAGAAGCAGACAATTACATTACAGGGTTGGCTTCTGATGGTTACCTCTGGTGCATTGGGTGCTGGGATAATAGTGACACAGGGTTAGTGTCAACATTGTGCTACAAAAACCACCGCTGGCTGACACCAAGCCCAAGTGATAGGAATGAAGAGGCATCTGTCAGACACCTCCATTATTATCACTGGAATTACATGGGGAAAAAAACAGGCATAAATTGTACAAAAACACTTTTATTTAAATAAACACTCCAAGACAACAGCCCTCTTTAACCATTTTATTTGAAAAAATAGATCAAAGGTTGATCCGATGTAGTCCACCAAATCAGAAGTAGTCCAAATGGACTGGATAGGCTATTGCCATAGGCAATCACCAGAGTCTATCCCCTGCGGTCTGTCTCCTGCTCCTCTGTGACTGTCAGAGACAGAACACAGTTGGCAGGAGACAGGAATAAGAGACAGGAGGTAAGAGGGCAACTCCTGTCCCCTGCAACTTGTATCCAGCCCCCTGTGACTGCCAGAGACAGATCAGGGGGCAGAAAACAAGGAGAAACTCCTGGCCCCTACAGCCTGTCTCCTGGAGCCTGTCTTTGAAGGGGGCTTAAGACAGGCCGCAGGAGACAGGCTGCAGAGGAAAACACAGGAGGAAGAAGAGACAGAGGCAGGAACCGAAGACGCATGGGGGTCGGGGAGCCGGGAGTAGGAGCAGTGAGCGGTTAGTACTTACCACCCTGGCAGGGATCGGGGCCTCCTCATGAGCAGTGTGCACATCCTGAAAAGGTCCGGCTAAAATTTTATAGTTAGCAGAGGCTGCCGCTCCCCACATTAGATTCGGAACAGCATCCTATGATGCTACTCCTGCGTCACTTCCACTAAAGAGCCCCCTATTTGTGGGACTCTTGCTGCCCATCCGGGAGGATTGGCAAGTGTGTTAAAGGGTTAAATAATTTTTTCATTTATAGCTTTAATAGATTCATTAGTAAAGATTAGAGGCTAAATGAAATGGTATAATGAAGATTATATCTCACTTCATTGGGCTTTGCTCTGAAGTTTACATGGAGTAGCTGTGCTGCAGTGTCAAGAAGTGTAGTATAAGATCTCTCTGATATTCATAATTATTCTGTAAGCAGTAATTTCTCAAAAGAAAATTATGACATTAGATTAGTCTTGTTAGTCACGTTATCTAGTCCACATTAAAGAGGTTGTGTGATGAAGCCCCAAAAAAATTAGAAGATATAATGATACTTAAGTTAAACAGTGACTATCCGTCACAATACAGTGTGCAAACTACTTACAAATGCTGTTAAATCGCATATTATTGCCATGTTGGATCTTTCTTCTCACTGGACTAGTGAACGGAGCTACAGTTGCTTGGCGCTGTGCTTGAAAACTACATTGTCCACAAAAATCTGCTTCCTCCCAGCTGAGCTATAGATTCTATATACTATATCCACACTATGCACACTTTTATTTGACACAGTCTCCTTTCTACACTACAGAGCAGTCCCTCACACTACAAGTCTCTCAGGCTGACTGATCACAGCACACATGCTCAGTTGTGTCAGTAAGCCTAACCAGGAAGTAACTCATAGTCTGTCCTACTGCTGTACTCTGCATTCTAGAATAGGTTTCTGCACAGGAAGTAGCTCAGTGGTCATTTTCTTTTTCTATAATGATTATCTCCTAGACAAAACGAGCAGACTTTTCAAATCAAAGGTATTTAGGCATTTTTTCATTATCATTTGTAATTTATGTATTTATTTTTTCTTCTTTTCCTGAAGAACCCCTTTAAGCAGTTTAAACAATGGACCAATAACATAATGTGTTTGGTGGAGTAGCACTAATAAAGTAAAAGCACTGCCATGAACAAAGCTGAGGCTCACCAGGAGAGCGGTCTGGATCTGACAGGCCAGGAGATAAAACAGACAGAAGTAGACCTACAGTTACCAGACGAATAATCTAAACTACAAAGCAGGCGCATGCCAAGGAACATGGCAGAGGTTAGAAAAAAGGTCATGGCCAGTAGCAAGAGAACCATGACCTAATCTAACAACAGAAGCCAGTAGGCACTGCTAAACCGCCATTTTTCCATTGATGTAGGCACTCCAGGGCTTATTTTTGTGGGAAGAGTTGTAAAGTATTTTTATGAAGCAATGGGTAAAACCCAAATTTTGCAATTTTTGGGTTTTCACAGTTTTGTTTTTTTGAATTTCATTCTCCGTGTAGTATAAATTACGTTAACTCTGTTTTGCTGGTCAGTACATTTACAATACCAAATATATATACCGTATTTTTCGGACTATAAGACGCACCGGATTATAAGGCGCATTATCAATGAGCGCCTGTTAAAGGAGTTGTCTCATTACGAGCTTTCAGCCTGTCAGTGTCCCTGGTAGTTGAACTGAGGGGCGTGCTTCTTGGTCTGTCTGTTCTGCTCCCTCTCCCCCCTCCCATCAGCACACAGGCAGCTACGTAACTTCTATACAGGAGGGGGAGGGGGTTTGCTCTCAGAGTTCACCCTGTGTGTGTCTGCCTAGGTCTGTTGCAGGAGAGGGCTGATCTATGAGTGTGAAGTGGTGTGCTAATAGAGCAGAGAGGATGCAAGTGTTCCTATATCCCCTGCTTAGCTTACAAGTCTCCACATCTCCAGCAACAACAAGGGCAGTGTTACTATACTCAGGATGTGTCCCTAATACAGGAGAACATAAAGTATTCACATGCCCCCTGATCTGTATAGTATTAGTATAGTCACAGTTCCAAAGACATATCATGATTATAGTAACAGACAGGGTCACTGCTGTCACATCTATCTGTGTAGAGAGCAGGAGGAAGCAGGCACACACAGGGTTAATCCAGGACACAGACGCCAAAGTCCTCCTCCCCCTCCTTCCACTACAGAAGCATTCTGTGCCTGAGGGGCTCTCTGCTCAGACCTGTCTTCAAAGGTGATGAGTCATTCAGACCTGACAGCCAGTAAGATAAGGATCAACAGGTCAGCTGCTATAGAGATTTGAGAAGCTGATGTAGTAATACTAACAGGGCTAGCTCAAAATCAGTAGGACATTTGTAATGAACATATATTGCAAAGCTGCTTGTTTTTTTAAAGATCTTTAAATTAAAACCCAATCATTGTAGCGAGACAACCCCTTTAAGTCTTCTTGGTTCATATATAAGGCGCACTGGATTATAAGGCGCGGCACATTAAATGACACAAAGCTCAGACCGCAAGCCAAGCTTCATTCAACACTTTCACAATAAGGCCTCGTTCACACGGCTTATTTTGCCGCGGATTGGCGTCGTACTGCGCAGCGGATTTGCACTGCAGTACGGCGCCAATCCGTCGGAGTCATTACGGTAATCCACTGCTCTCATAGAGAACAGTGGATTCCGTCTCTCCTCCCTGCTCGGCGAATCCGCCGCGGGGGGAGAAAGTGACATGCACATTATTTACGCCGCGTACGCTCTATGGGCCGGGGAGCGGCGCCCCCGCCGCGCTCCGGCCCCGCCCCCGCCCCGCCCCTTATTCACGCCGGATTTGTGAGCGCAATACGGCTCACAAATCCGTCGGGAATAAGCCGTGTGAACACGGCCTAACTCTCAACTTGTAAACTTGTAACAAAAGTCAATACATGTACATATTTCCGTGCCGTATCGCGAAATACGTGTCACACTTAGTGAAGCTTATTTGCAACTGATTTGCAACTGGTTTGGGAACGTATTTACATCGAAAATCCGACGTGAATCAGTTCTGAAATCAGCTGCGTGAACATAGCCTTAGTGACACTTATTTGTAACTGATTTGTAACTGATTTCGGAACGTACACTCACAGGCCACTTTATTAGGTACACCATGCTAGTAACGGGTTGGACCCCCTTTTGCCGTCAGAACTGCCTCAATTCTACTTGGCATAGATTCCACAAGGTGTTGCAACGATGCTCAATTGGTACCAAGGGGCCCAAAGAGTGCCAAGAAAATATTCCCCACACCATGACTCCACCACCAACAGCCTGAACCGTTGATACAAGGCAGGATGGATCCATGCTTTCATGTTGTTGACGCCAAATTCTGACCCTACCATCCGAATGTCGCAGCAGAAATCGAGACTCATCAGACCAGGCAACGTTTTTCCAATCTTCTACTGTCCAATTTCGATGAGCTTGGGCAAATTGGAGTCTCAGTTTCCTGTTCTTAGCTGAAAGGAGTGGCACCCGGTGTGGTCTTCTGCTGCTGTAGCCCATCTGCCTCAAAGTTCGCCGTACTGTGCGTTCAGAGATGCTCTTCTGCCTACCTTGGTTGTAACGGGTGGCTATTTGAGTCACTGTTGCCTTTCTATCAGCTCGAACCAGTCTGCCCATTCTCCTTTGACCTCTGGCATCAACAAGGCATTTCCGCCCACAGGACTGCCGCTCACTGGATGGTTTTTTCTTTTTCGGACCATTCTCTGTAAACCCTAGAGATGGTTGTGCGTGAAAATCCCAGGAGATCAGCAGTTTCTGAAATACTCAGACCAGCCCTTCTGGCACCAACAACCATGCCACGTTCAAAGGCACTCAAATCACCTTTCTTCCCCATTCTGATGCTCGGTTTGAACTGCAGGAGATTGTCTTGACCATGTCTACATGCCTAAATGCACTGAGTTGCCGCCATGTGATTGGCTGATTAGAAATTAAGTGTTAACGAGCAGTTGGACAGGTGTACCTAATAAAGTGGCCGGTGAGTGTATTTACTATTGTAAATCAGTTGTAAATCAGTTGTAAATCAGTTGCAAATCAGTTGCAAATCAGTTACAAATCAGTGTCACTAAATTAGCTGTACCTAAGGCCGTGTTCAGCAGTCCCCACTGCATGGATTTTCCACCGGATGATTTTTTACACCGCTAGCGTTCTTAAAACTTAGAATATGTTCATTCTTCTGCCTGTTTTTTTGGGCAGAACATGAACATGTGGATGTGAAGGGGGACGGCTTGAATCCGCAACTGCGGAGAAAATCCGTCCCCCTGCGTGACATAAAAAGACCAAATACCAGTCGACATTTCCGACTGGTATTTGGTCTTTACCGTGTAAACGCACCCTAAGGCCTCGTTCACACGGCTTATTTGGGGACGGATTGGCGCCGTACTCCGCGCCGGATTTGCGCTTCAGTACGGCGCCAATCCTAAGGAGTCATTACGGTAATCCACTGCTCTCATAGAGAACAGTGGAATCCGTCGCTCCTCCCCGCTCGGAAAATCCGCCGCGGGGGAGAAAGTGACATGCACATTATTTACGGCGCGGACGCGCCGTAAACAATGCATTGTCTATGGGGCCGGGAGCGGCGCCCCCGCCGCGCTCCGGCCCCGCCCCTTATTCACGTCGGATTTGTGAGCTCAATACAGCTCACAAATCCGTCGGGAATAAGCCGTGTGAACACGGCCTAATAGTTCTCTGTGTCTTCACACACTTAAAACAGCTTTATGTCAAGCCCAGGTGATAAGGTGATCAAAAGGGTTTGGCTTTTTTTTTAAGGCAGTCTTTAAAGCCATAGCCCTTTGGTCCTGTCTCCCAAGACTTTCAACATGAGGGAGGAAATAGGACAAACCCCCTGAGACAAGCTAGGATGAGAGGATAGGATGGAGGAAAATAAACACAGCACCGCAAAGGATCTTAGGGTTTGCAGTTTTAGGCTAGGTCTACACTGCAAAAAAAAGCGGCCGTTTTTTCTCTGATGCAGGACCGCGGCTATTGTCACGCTTTGTATTAAAACCGCGGTCGCTTCACGTTTTACTGACGTCGCCCAAACAATTGTATTGTATGGGCAGATGGCAAGAAAACAAGAAGCGCCGGCGTAGTATTCAACATGTTGTATACTACGTTGGCACCGAAAGGCGGGCAGAGAAAAGACGAGCTGTGTAGACAGCAGCTCGTCTTCTCTATTGTCGTCTATGGGGCCACAGGAACGATCGTATCTTCGGTGCTTTTAAAAAACAAAAAGTGCCAAAAATACGATAGTTGTCCTGTGCAGTTGAGACATAGCCTTACAGGGCAAAGGAAAACAACTTTCAAACAGGAAATGCTGCTGCTCAGCTGCAGAGAAGGGAGGTTGCATATACCAATGGAAAAGCACACATTACCACAGAAACAATCAGAGAGATTAAAGCAATGAATGTATTTTTTCATAAATGTATAATGAGTAAGGGTTTTATAAGATATTACTGGAAAAACAAATGCAAGTCATATGATGAGACAAGAGATGGATATATGACCTACAGCTAATAATATTTCTCTTCATAAATACAAACATGTAAGGAACAATAATATACAAGTTTGCTTCCACAAACAAAGATAATTGAATATTGAAGACAAAACATTATAAGTAGAGCGAAGAGGGATCTAAAATTAGAGATCTTTAGGTAGTGTTTTAGTAGAGTTCAGAAAACCCAATAGACCACACCTTATCATAACATTTTTCATTCATGCATCCTGTTTCTTCCTGGTCAGGCTGTGGGTAATTTGAATATCAGCTCCGGTATTCAAAGGTTTGCTAATTACTCTGAGATTAAATAAAAATCTCCTGCTCTCAACTCCAGAGAAGCTCCAGAACTAAAGTACACAGTAGTAGTGATTAGTCTCCTTTGTTTGTAAGATCAGAAAATGCTCAAGCTCTCAAGCTGCCAGCAGTTCTGTGTGTGACCTGTGATGACATCATCAGATAAGACAAACAGCTGGGGAGAGCAGAGCGGAGCAGGTCAGCAACCTAGAGAAACCTGAGAGCACTCAAAGCTGATAAAATCACTTTTATCTCCTCAACAAAGACAAATAAATGAAGCAATGTATTTGGAAAACTTCCTCATTTACTGTTCCCTACATGTTAAAAGCTAATCTTTGTAGTGAGACAACCTTTTTAATGTTTACTTTGAAGGTAATGAAAATGGGCTCAGGAAGAAAGGTTAAAGTTGTTTTGGAGTCCCATAAAGAGATTAATTTTGTCAATATCACTTCCAATGCATGAGGAGCTGTGGGCTGGAGCCATTTAGGTAGGAAGCATCTTTTTGCAACTTGTTATATAATGATGGGTGCCATTCTATCTCAGTGGTTCCAAATAAAATAATTGGGGCTTTGGTTTCCAAAGTAACTGAAATTGTCATGCACGGTTTATTGGGTTCAGGATCTTGGACCAATAATTTTGTTAAGGGGTACTTGATCATATACTGTATGATAAATCACTTTTTGGTTGTTTATATTTTGGGCGTGCCATTGAGACAGGGCTAAACGTTGCAGTTCGTGTTTTTGTTATTTTTATGTGTTTATTTTTTTTGTTTATTTGTGCCCCCATGAGGTAAAAAAAAAATCTTCTGGGGGCATTTTTAGGTAACTTTTTTTTTTTGATGATTACTCCTGTAACTGGGGCTGATATATCAGCACAAAATGGAGGGGAAATAATAAGAAGCAGCAGCAGCTCATGCAGTTAATGAGCCTCGAGGGCATGTGACCCACCCAGAGTCGGCAAGCAGGAAGCCGGGAGTCTTCCTGCTAATCTGTATATACACCATTGATTGAGTGCTGTATATACAACAATTGTTAAGGCAGGGACAGCCAGATCTCCACTCATGCAGCTGCACTATAAGTCTTGACCAATAAAGGAAAAGGAATTTCAGCTCACCTAATATGATGAATCCATTGTTGCACGAAAAACAGAGAGGTCCAAAGCAAATCTCCCAGATAATTCCAACGTGGCAAATATATATCCAATAAACCAGCAACATTTGTTTCTCTTTCAATGTAAATAAAGCTTGCAGTCTTCATAATTTCCATTTAAAAATTGAATAGTGATGACATAGAGTGTAGTAAGCGTACCAACGACGCGTATAATTTCCCTTAGTCCTGGTGTCACTACAAGTCTTCAGCTATGGACTCTGCGTATCTGTTTTAAAACGGCCGTGCAGAGTTAGATAACCACCACCTAGACATTTACTTAAAGCTGTACATGGTACAATATTTTCATTTATAGACTGATTCTTGTCACCTTTAAATTATTTCTGCCTTCCTCCCTAGGCTCCATACCTCCATTTTTTTCTGTAAGATATCTGGGTCCCAAAATTCCTTTACCCTTTTTTTTGGGAGACAGGAGTGCTTTCTGTGCAAGTTGTGCCTTCCCTTACTTTTGGAAGTGTAGCATGTTATTTAACATTCATACTATGGTATATAGTGGTTCAACCGATAAGTACTGTATATTTGGCACATGCTTCAGGAAAAGAAATCTATTATCCTGGGAATGAATTAGTTGTGTTAGCATCTGAATCCTCTTTTCTCAACACTGCCTAAATAGACTATTTTCTATATCTTGTTTTAATTCTTGGGGCCCCGGGGGGTGGGAAGATATTTGGACATAAGATATGGTAGTTCAAAGTTTTCCCTTGCTGCCTTCCAGACTGCATTATTGTGTTTGAGCAGTAAACATTGTTTGATTTTTTTGTGGTACGGCCGAGTACTTGGTATGTGGGAGTATTGCCAGAGTCCAGTTAGACGTAAGTTTGCTTCCAAGGAATAATTAGTACACAAGATAGACCCCTGGATCCAATCAATAATATGGCACGTCAGGCTGGCTATACTGTGGCACATCAGGCTAGCTATATTCATATTTCCGTATGATTCTGAGACATTTATTTGACCATATGTAAGTCATGAAAGTTGCCGGTATCTTTGTGTTCTTTGGTTCTGAGAAACTCAATATTTTTACTAGGTGGCATCTACCTAGGAATGATAGGGGGTGGCAGTTCCATCATCTATGTTCTGTGATGAATCTTATTACTATTAGGGGATAATTCAGGTGGCATATATTTTAGGAGTATCATCTATGTGAGTTCCTAAATAGTCTACAGAAGGCTAGCCTAGCATTGTCCACTTAGATATTTAAAAGCACATATTTAGCAGTAATTACTAATTTTTAGAGCAGATTTGCAAGAAAGAGAGCTTCTTTAAGGCTTGGCTGTGTTGGAGGTTCCGTTCTGAACCGCTGTTGCATGTTATGGTGGGAATGACAGAAAAAATAGTGCAGAAATCTAAACAACAGACACCATGTCTGAAACCCGATAGACCCCTTGTAAGTAATAGGGTCCATTGGGCACCATTGGTGTCTGTTGTGAAACAGATTCTTTTGTTTCCCTATTCACCTGTAAACCCAGCCTATTCTTGCATTTGCTTACCTTCATACCCTATATGTGTTAGGTTCCTTACAATATGGCTCCAACCTCCAACAAAATAAATAAAAAAACAGATGGGTGGCTGTCATGACATGCCGGTTTCAAAACCTCAGTTTTCCTCTCCCTGAATTTTCGCAAGACTGCGCTTTAGGCCATGATGTTTTCGAATCGGGCCCGGGAAATTTGCCCTTTTTTTTTTGCCTTTAGTTTTAGATTTTGGACAATTTTATTAAAATTGAACAGTACAATAATCCCGTTTTAAAGTAAAATTTAATGGGCAATTACAAAAAACCTGTTCAAAAGTTTTTTGAGCCGTTTTTTGGGGATTTAAAACCTGACTTCAGAAAATCCAAGCTGTGTAGTTTTCAGCTAAAATTTTCTATTGGGTTTTGGGTGAAAATTTACAGTCAAAAGTTTTTGGATTCTAAAATACAGAACCCCTTTAAAAAAATCAAACATTAAAAGTCCCCTTCATGTAAATGTCACCCCACTGTTTAGGGGAAGGGAAACCCGCTTAAAGTGAATATTTAGAAACACAAAAGCTACAGTAAATCTAGCCATTAAAAAATTCAGGCTAAACCCCTAAAAAAAATGGCACCCCCCTCTCATCAGAAAATGGGAAACCCCCAAATTTCAAATATAAAACCCCAAAAGAATGGGAGCAACACATCTTTTCATAAAATTTTATTAATTTATATAAAAGGAAAAGGGGTTATCCCCTGAAGATTTTTTCCCTTAAAAAAGCGACCCCAAAAACAGGCGTTTGGTTTTTAGTAAGCATTTTTACTTCTTTGGACTTGGTTACATTTTATCCCGATACCCCTTTAAACCCCAGTTGGGCCCCTGCATTTTTTATATATTTTTCTGGGTAGTTTTGACGTTTGGGTTTGGGCTATTGAAAATCGTCGTTATCGATGTCGGCCGTTTATCAAATAAGGTTTTTCGATAGTGAGCATCGTTTTAATGCACGATGACCATTAAATTTCAAATGGGAGAGCAAAAACACCTTTCATTTTTACCCCCAAAACAAGGCTGGAGAAGCGGGAAATTTAAACATCCAAAACCCAGTAAAATTTGGGATACGGGGCTACTTTCCTTGGCAACCACTTAGTTATAAAAGTCACAAAAAAAAAGTCACAGCCCATTTCCCTTACCCCTGTCTTGTACCACACCCCTGACCTTAAACCTGCACACCCAAAAATTTTAAAAAATTTGCCAGAAGGCAGTATGTTTTGGAACCCACATGTTACTTGAACGGCCCTTAAATTTAATCCCTGTCCTGGAACGCGGGCCTTTGACCCCCAAACCCTTGAAATGACCCCAAAATTTAAAAAGGGGCCGAAAAAAGGAGTCCCCCTTTTAAACCCAAATTTAAAAGGTAAAAATTTGGAAAAAACTTTTTTTGGAACTTAAATACCTGTCCTGGGCCCAGCATGACCCGGGGCCCGGAGTTCCCAGTGGGTGCGGTGAAACCCCAGGCTGGCGTCCGTCATCAATTAACACGCGGGTTAAAAGGGCCCTGATGACCCCAGAAACGAAAACGTCGTCTGAAGCGAGTGGGAAAAGGGGAAAAGGTGTAGAACTCCACCCTTCCCTTTCTGTACACACCCCAATACCTGGGAAACCTTCCCCCCTTCCGTTGAGTTTTGGACCAATTAAAGCTTAACTTGGAAAAATTTTGGGGGTTAACGCTCCTGTTTACACCCCGGGGGCCCCTTTTATCTTGCATTTTTTTTCTAAATTTTTTCCCAAAAACGTGCGGGGGGGAAATGGTCTCTTTTACTTTGTTCTCTTGTCCGTGCTCCAAACCCATGACCTTGAAAAACCCTACATTGGAAAGGGGTTTTCCTGTCCCTCCCTTGTAAAATTTCCCAGGGAATTTTTTAACAGCTTTTTGTACATGAAAAGGTTTTTTATTTACTTTTAATTCAAAAAACCTTTTTTTTAAAATAAAAGGGAAACCCCCACCATGTCTTTGTTTTCTCTTTTTTCATTGTATTTAAAGGGGTTGTCCTCAATACGGGGTTTGATGCATGTTAAAAAAATTTTGCCAAAAACAAGCCCTTTTTGAAATATGTGCCTTTAAAACCCAGTGCCCTTTCCCTATTCCTTTTCTGACCGGCACCCTTCCCCCTTGAGCCCCCCTTTGACAATTTTGAAAAAACAAATGGTTAGAAAAAACTTTTTTTTAGAAAAACCCCTGTATTTAGTTTGAAATGTCACAGCAAAAATGCCCCCAAAAAATTTCCCAAAGCATGCCCCTTGAGCCACTTTGGGCCCAATTGTGAAGAACAAATTTGTTAGAAACAACTTTTTTAGAATAGGACCTGTAGTATAGCTGAAAATGTCACAGAAAAATTTCCCCCAAAAATTTCCCAAAAGGCAGGGGACCCTTGAGCCACTTTGGTCAATTGTGAAGAACAAAGGGCCTGTTAGAAACAACTTTTTTTTTTATAAGGGGGCCCCTGAAATTTATTGCGCTTTTTTCAAAGCAGCATGACCCAAAAAAATTTTTAAAATACTTCTCACCCCACTTTTTAAAAAATTGTGGGGAAAAAAGCCACTTAAAAGGGCCCCCATTTCTGTTAAAAAAGGGACCATGTTTTATTGCTAAATCTAACAGCTACATCCCCAAAAAAATTTTTAAAAATTGCCCTTCTCACCCCACTTTTAAAAAATTGTGAGGGAGAAATGCCACTTAGAACCACTTTTCTGTTTTCCAAAGGACCAAAAAGTAAAGCTGGACCCTCACAGCAACCCTGACCCCAAAAAATTATAAAAAATGTACTTCTCACCACTTTTAAAAAATTGGGGGGGGAGAAATGCCACTTAGAAGTCAAAATTTTCTTTTCCCAAAGGACCAAAAATTAAAAGGGTTTGTATCCACAGCAAAAAGACCAAAAAAACCTTGGGGAAAAATTTGCAAAAACCCCTTCTTAAAAAAAGTATTTAAATGGAATAGGGTTTGCCCTTAAAACCCTTGCGCTTTTACAGTTCCCCCACAGCAAAACCAAAAAAATAAAAACTGGGGGAAAAAGAGAATAAAAATTGAGTAAGGAAATGATCTTTTTAAAAAAAAAAATTTTTAAAAAAGAGGACCATTTCCCGTTTAAAAAGGTTTTGTGAAGTAGCCCGGGCAACTAATCGGTGACCCTCGGAAATTTGGGGGCCACAACATCATCAAAAAATCCATGCCCCCCCCAATCTTGATGAAAGTCAAAACAAACCACATTTTTGCGGGAAACCGGTCCCCTTTGCCCTGTAATGATTTCCCCCAGCGGGTGCTAAGGTCCCCCCCAAAAAATTTAACGCTGGCGCTGGGCGGGGAAACCACCTCAAAAGGCGTGACGACCCCACCGGGCCATTCGTCCTTTTGGATCCCCAAAAGTCTATTGGGCCCGGAACAAAATCAAAAAAAATGGGTGTTGAGAGGGGCAGATAGTCTTTGCCCCAAAGATTTTAAAAACTGACCCTTGTGTTTGGATTTTGTGCCCCCCTTGCAGGGCTTTTGGTGGGTGGTAAAACAAATTGCCAAGGTCACCCTTTAAACTTCGCCACCGTTTCCCGCACTCCCGGCTAGGGCCTACTTGGCACCTCCCTGCTGCCCCACTCGCTGTTTTTGTTCCACCTTAAATTTTGGGGGGAAACGGAACCCAAGACGCAACAGTTCCCCCCAGTTAAAACCCAATCAGCAAGGTCTCCATTTCCCTGCATTTACTTCTAATTTGGGTGGGGGAAAGGGAAAAGTGCTGATTTTTGTTTTTTTTATCGGGGACCCAGGAGGGGTGGACCACCACCCAAAACTGTTGTTCATTTTAAAGGCCTTAATGCAGGATCTTTTGGATTTAAAGGGAAAGCATCCAAGCATTTCATTTTGGGGAGTTTGGACCCTTGTTTTCCCAAGCCCCGGGTCAAAGGGGCACTAGAAAAACTATCTTCCTCATTTTCCCTTTCCTCCGCCTCAAATTCGCGGGCCAACCTCTTTCCAAGGCAGGGACGTGGGTTTAACATCGGTGTTAGGTTTACCCCCTCCCCCTCCCCCCTCCGCTGCCCCCGGGCACAGCTTCAACACAGCCCTGATTGCCTGAATGATCCCCCCCCTGGAGAGCTGAGCCCCAAACCTTGAAACTAGCCCGGGGCCCCCGAACCACTGCCTAATGAAACCGATGAAATTGTGAAACTGGGGGGCCTTGTGGTTTTTGACGGAGAAAAAGGCTCCTGTCCGTTTATTTGTCCGCCCTCCTCCTCCTTCGCTGGGGGGACCTTTTGTTTCAGAGTGTCCAACAATCTTTTCCAAAAACCAAAGATCACCACAATGCTCATGCTGAAAAGGGGCTTTGGGTCCGCATGACCATTTTGGTGGTTTCCCTTCAAAAATGGAAAAGGATGGTGAAAGGGGCTTTTTTCCCCGCCCCCCCACTCCGGGGGTTCAAAAACCCCCAAAGGTCCGTCCCCGGCTGCTTGTGGGCCCAAGGGGCCCACTTCTTTACTCCCGTAATGGATTGGCTGTTTCCAAAATTTGCGGGGAACATGTGGGGGGTTGGAATTCCAGCGTGTTGCCACGTCAACAATGAGCCCGGTTGACGGGGAGGCCGAGCTGACGCTGCAACGCACCCAGGGGGGAACAAAGCAGGGTGCAAACGGCGGAAGTGCGAAATCGCCCCCGAGCCTTCTTCAGCGGCCCCAGACCCGGTAGCTCTTTTGAAAATTTCTGGACGACAAAGGGTTCCCTGAATGTTTCCGGCAAGGGGTGTGCTCCAGCCTAACCCCATTTAAAGGGCGGGCCAAAGATTTCGCCCGTTATCGCACACCACCTTGCCCCGGCACAAGGACTTGGTTTACCCAGCCAAACGCTCGTTTTCGTTGCTTTAGGGCCCTCCACCCGCTTTCCCGACCCCCCCTTTTTGGTGGACGGCTCCGGGAGATTTAATTTCCCAAAAAGGCCTGGGTCTCTGGGCACTTTTTTTCCACCAGAGGAACCCTTGGGGGGAAAAAGCCCTGCACCATCCCCTTTCGGTTTTGAAAAAGCCCTGCGCCGGGCCCGAGAGCCAACCGGCACCCCTCAGAGACAAACCACCCCCTCACCCAGTGGGCTGTCACAGAATTTTAGCGGGCCCTTTTCCCCTGCATTTTTAGTCCCCTGTGTCGGTGGTGGGGTTGGATTTTCCCGGGCCCCAGAATTTCAGAAAAACGGGCTTGAAATTTTAGATTAAAACCCGTGGGGGGGCCAGGGGAGGGGCCCCCCCCCTTTTTGGCAAAAACCTGCCCCGGTTTTGGTAATTGGGGGGAAGCGAGGGCCATGATGGGGCGGGAACCCAACTGGTCCACCCAACGGGAAAGGGAAAAAATTTCCAAGGCCCAAAAACCTGGCAAAGCCCCACAAATTTGGCTTTTGGGGGTTTGGGGTGGTTTGGGGGTTTAAAGTGTTTCTTTTGCTCCCAAAAACCGGAAGACAGAAGGGTTGGGTGCTTAAAAACCCGGCCGCTTACGGGGGAGGTCCCCAAACTGGCGAAGGAGAAGGGGGAGGGTGGGTCTTGGTGGTGCTGGTGGTACCTCGGGGGGGACGGTTTGGGGGCTGAAAAAGGCTGATCCCTGGGTCATGACCTGGGGAAAAATGGGCAGCTTTAGGGGAAAGCCTTGGGGGGTGGCGGGGAGGGGGTGGGGGGGGGAGACCCGGGGTTGTGAAAAGTGGTTTTGGGGGCCCCGGGGTCGGTCTGGCCTTTTTTTTGGGCCCAAATGTTCCCTCCATTTCAACGCATTCGCTGCATGTTTACTAGACATGTTTGGGGGTGGTTAACCCCCCTTAAAAAGGTTTTTAGCCCTCTACTTATGCGTTTACGGCAAAGGCGGCATATGACATCGGGTGGGTGAATCAGGGGGCTTGCTCAAAAGAAGGCCCCGGTTGAGAGGTCCCGGCCTTTTTACCCGGGCCCCTAAGCAAAAAGCGGGGTTTTGGGTGAACCTTTGGGTGGGGGAAACATTTCAGCGGAAACTTTTTGCGACCGCCCTCTCCCTTTTTTTGGCGGGGCCCCCTATTGACACTAACCCATCGCCCTTCCCCCCCGTCCCACTGATGAAGCGCTCGCAAGCAAAAATTTTGCCCGAAAAGCCCGGAAAGGACCGCAATGTCGCATCATCATCATCATCAACACAGGTTTACATGGTCGTCCTGACTTTTTGCATCCCGAAGCTGCGGGGGCCCCCCAAGCAAGGGGTCCCGCAAGGGGTTTTCCGAAAAACGCCCGGGAAAATTTTTTCCGATTGACCCGGCTTTTCCCTTTCCCCCCTCGGAAAGGCCCTTTGTAACTGGGTCAGAGCAAAAGAAAATCAAACCCTTTTTTGGCCCTCTTTATCTTTTAACATGCCCCCACCCCAACCGCATTTTGTCACCAAAAGAGGCTTCAGAAAAAAGGATTATCCACAGTGGTGGGGAACAGTTGACATTTGGGGGTGGCCCTTTATGTTTGAAGAGCTGAGGGTGCTTGATGGGCGACATTTGTGGGGCCCTGACCCCCGAAGGGCGAGGGGGTTTAAAGGGCCCGCTGGTGCAGGTTTCATTTAAACCCCTGGGAAAGGGCAGATTGGCGACGATGTTCTTTTCTTAGATTCCAAGGGGCCCCGACCCAACGATGACAGGCCTGACGGTCCTGCAAAATGACGATCCGCTGGCAATGCGGGTTGTCCCCCAGCCCGGAAAGGGGACCCTTCCCTCGTAAACCCCTTACCTTTCCCTGTGCTACCCCCCCCTCTTTGCTCGCTTACCCCCTGCAATTTTGCTCCATGTTCAGAAATATAAAAAAATTTTAGAAGGTTGGGGAAAAAGTTTTGGGAAATCCCCTTTTTAAAAACGGCAAATCCCCCCAAGGGGTTTTTTTCTCAATCCCTCAAAACCAAAAAAAAAAGGAGGATTCAAATTTAACGCAAGGGTCTATCAACAAATTTTGGACTGGGCAAAAGTTTTTCCCAAAAAACACGTAACTGTTATGTTTTGGAATTAAAAAACGGGAATTTTTTTGCACCTTTCATTTTACCCCCGGTGAATTTTAAATTTCTGTTTTAAGATTTACGTAGATTCCCGGGGTAATGAACAGTGCTGGGGGGGCAAAAATCAAAAAAACCCCGTAACTGTTTTGTTTTTGTAAAAATAAACTGTATTTTTTTTCACCTTTCAATTCACCTGTTTGGGGAAAAATAGAATTGCCCGTTTAAGGGTTTACGTAGTTCTGCCCTCCCCAATTTAACAGGGGCTTTGGGTTTCGCAAAAAGTTAAAAAAACGTAAAGTTAAAGGGTTTTGATATAATTTTAAAAGGGATTTTTTGCCACCTTTCAATTTTACCTGTGGTGAAATTTAATTGCTGTTTTAAAAATTTTACGAAAAACCGGGGTTTAAAGAAAAGTGCCCGGGGGCCAAAAATCAAAAAAACCGTAAAACTGTTATGGGTTTTTAAATAATAAACGGAAATTTTTTTTCACCTTTCAATTCACCTGTGGTTAATATAGAATTGCGTTTTAAAAAAATTTACGTAAATGCTTGCGTCAATGAACCCGTGCTGGGTGCGCAAAGGGGGGGGTCCAAAAAAAACGTAACTTTTTTGTTTTTGATTAAAAAACTGTAATTTTTTTTCACCTTTTAAATTTACCTTGGGGGAATATGGGAATTTTGCTGTTTTTAAAATTCGTAAAATGCTGCGTCAATTTAAAAAGTGTGGGTGCGCAAAAGTTAAAAAAACACGTAACTGTTATGTTTTGATATTAAAAAACGGGATTTTTTGCACCTTTCAATTTCCCCCTGTGGTGGGAAAATAGAATTGCGGTTTTTAAGATTTACGTAATGCTGGGGCAATGAAAAATTTCTGGGGGCGCCAAAAAATCAAAAAAACGTAATGTTTTTGGTTTTGGGGTTTTAATTTTTAAATTTATTTTTTGCAAACCTTTTAATTACCTGTGTGTTTTTAGGGAATTTGGGTGTTTTAAGATTACGTAGATGCTGGGGTCAATGAACGTGCTGGGTTTCCCCAAAAGAAATCAAAAAAACAAAAGTTTCGGGTTTTGTTTTGAAATAATAAAGGAAATTTTTTTCACCTTTTTAAAAAAACCTGTGGTGAATTAAGAATTGCTGTTTTTTAAAATTTACGTAGATGCTGGTCAATGGAAAAATGCTGGGTGCGCAAAAAAATTCAAAAAACAAGTAACTGTTATGTTTTGTAAATAAAGGTTTTTTTTGGAACCCAACCTTTTGGTGAATAAGATTTTCTGGGTTTTTAAATTTAAGATGCCTGGAATCAAAGGAAAAGGGTTGGGTGGAAAAAAAAACAAATAATTTTTAAAAGGTTTTATTAATAAAATGGATTTTTTTTACCCCAAAAGGGCCTTTAGTTTTTGAAAATTTTGTATTAAATTTCAGGCTCCCAATAAAACTGGGGGAAAAAGTCAAAAGCATAAAATTTTTTTTAAAAAATAAAGGATTTTTTTACCTTTTTAAAGTCCACCCTTGGGGAAATAGTTCCTGTTTTAAAAAAGTTAAGTTGGTTGCCTTCCAAAAAAAAAAATAAAAATGTTTTCCATCCTTTTTTGGCCCAAAAAAAGGGGGGGGAAAAAGTTTTGGGTTTTTAAAAAGGCAAGGGATTAAACCCAAGGTGTTAATGGGGAAAAAGCACCCGAAACCCAAAAAAAGGGCAAGAAAAACCTGCTTCCCCTAAAAAAGACCAAAATAATTCCCCCGGCCGCCCCAAATTTTGGGGAAAAAATTTTTTCCTACAAAATGATTTAAAAATTTTATTCCCCCTAAATACTAACCACTAAAATCTTGGGAACTTTAAACCAGTGTTCTTTTTAGATAGAGCTTGTCGGTTCGGGCCCCCCGGGGCCCCCCCCCCCCCCCCCACCGCCCTGAATTTTTCCCGGGGTAGATTTTCCCCTTTTAAAATTCTTTTGGCAAAATACATTAAAAAGTTTAAAAACCCTATCTAACTTTAAATTTGGAAGGGGTCACAGCTAATTTGTTTGAGGTTTCTCTGTGCAAAAAATAGACAATTTCCTGGGGCTTTTTGGCCACAGGGAGAACGCAGGTCCCATCCCTATGAAAACGCTGAGAGACACTTTAGGCTGAAAACAGGAAACGCTGGTTTTTATGTAAAACGAGGGTAAAAGGGGGATTTTTTTCCCGCCCTCGCAACCATACACATCCCAGTCTTTACGCGCCACACCATCTCACCCGCTCCCATTCGTAAATTTATTTGCTGGCCCCCAAAATTCCCGGGAAAACGCCCAAAACCAAAAAGGCGCAAAAAAAAACCCTTAAAAGTGAAAAAAAAAAGAATTTTAAAAAAAAAAAAACCTTTTTAAATTTTTAATACCCCATGTCCGGAAAATTTTTATCAAACCCTAAAAACCTTGGGCCGATTTTTAACTTTGGGCGATTAAAAAATTGCTCAACCCCTAGTTCTTGGGATTTAATTTTCCCCTTAAAAAAAAACCATTCAAATAAAACATTTTTTTCATGCCTGGAATGTTGTTTTTGGTCAAACTTTTTAAATTTTCCATGTCATTTTTATTTATTTTAAACTATTAAACATTGTTTTGTGCCATACCTGTGATTTATGAATTTTCTATGAAGTTGTGACTGAAAGTTCAGGCTTTACTCGCAGTACTCTTCCTGTGGATGTTACATAGCAAATCAGCAAGGCACCTGTCTCTGAAAACAGGTTTTAGAAAACCCCTCCTGGCTTTAAAGAAACCCTCCAAAAACTTCCTTATGGTTCCAACCCAGCCCAGCAAGGTACTTACACTCTTCATCTCTTTGTGTGCCTATTCTTCTTCAGGTGTTGCAGTAAGTTTTGGGCCCCTGTCCTTTACCCCAAAACCCTGCCCCCTTTTTGTTGCCCTTTGGGTTAAAAAGGGGCCCGAGGTTCCCCCTTTAACTGTTGATCACAACTTGAACCAAAACTCAGAACACAACAAGTGCAGAGCTTTTTAAAAATTCTTCCTTATAAAAGTGTAAAATAGGCTCCCCGCTCCCCCCTTCCCCGCTCCTGATTCCCCCCGCTATTGTTTTCGGGTTAGGGTGTTTCCAAATTTATGTCAAAATTCTTTGGGGTAACCCCGTGTTCTCTGCTACAAATAAAGTTGAACTTCCCTCCCCCTTAAAAAACCTCAGCTAAAGGCCAATTTTAAAAGGGGGCCCAAAGACTTTTAGGCAATTACTTGCACCAAATTCCCCACAACTCCCTAGGGGCCCAGAAATTTCCCCTTGGGGCCCCTTCCCGTTCTCTATAATTTTAAAGGACAAAAACCCCAAACCCCCCACTCCTTCTGGGCCCCCCAGAACCCCCCTGAGTTCATACTGTGGTTTACATGGTTTTTAAAAATCCCATCCCCCCCCAAACGGGGGGATACTCACAAATCCTTGCAACGGGTATCCGCACAAATGAAGGCCCAAGTAGACAAGAAAAGGAAGACCTCTCCCATCTTTCTCCCCCTGGTGACAAAAGGGTTTTGGGTTTTTTTCAAAATACATCCCTTGAAGAACCCCTTTTAAAGGGTTTTTTTTGGGCCTTCGTAGTAGTGAAACAAAATTTAAATTCCCGTGTCTGGAAAACTCCCGCTTCCTCCCATGATGCGCGCCCCAAAGTCCTTCAACGTCTCCCTCTCCTAAAACCAATTGTTCTTAATCGGTTCTCTCAAAAAGTCGTCTCCCCTTCTCCTAAAGCTGAAAAAACCCCAATGTCCTTTTGAGTAAAAGGGGATCCTCACCCCGAAGACCCCAAATTTGGGGAGGGTGACTTTTTCTTGTTGCCGGGGGTGGGGTTTTGGCCCGAAGAAAAAATCCGGGAGCCGGAGGACAACATCTTGAACTATCGACTGCTGGAAAAACTCCTATAGGCAAGAAAGAGGGGGAGGCCAAAGGGCGGGTGGGTACTGTTACAGGTACTTCTGTGACCCGGATTGTGGCACCCATACGTCCGCTGTTTACGTCTCACTGCATGTGCTGTCTCTGCCGGCTGGTCCCTTAGGGCGCATGCGCATTGGGTCTGTGAGATTTAGGCCTTGCAGTTGATCCGCACCTCAGGCCTGCCGTTTATGGTAAACCAACTGTTACAATTTATAATAGGGTTACAACAATTTTTTGGCGTAAATTACATTAAAAAAATGGTGCAGATGAAATCTCACATGTCACCTATAGTTCTGCATTTTATGTGGATTTTATCCTGTATACTGCAAAAAGGGAAATCCACAGAAAGAATTGATATGCTACAAATTTCACAAATCCACACCAAAAGATATTTTTTCACAGCATGCGCCTAAAATTGATTATAGTCCTCTGCCTCTTCCTTCTATCATCAAATCCTCCTCCTTCTCCTCTAGCTTTCTCAAACGCAATATGTAGAGGAGAGGGTTGGAAGCAGAGGTAGCCATATTAAAAGAGGCTGCAGCAGCTATCACTCTCATCAACCATACCTCTCATGCCTCTTCCGCTTTGGCACCATTGAAGAGGTGGTCTGCATTGAGGATAATAGGTGTTGTAGTTGTTTCCCCCGGGGCATACTGTGGTGATGGTCTCTCCCTCAACTGCCTGCGGTAAGTGGTGTGAGATGCAGAATAAGCAGGCAGGAAGCAAAGGATGAACCTTTTCAAATGAAATGTCAGCAGAAGTCTCCTTTACTTAATTCAGGCAAGATGTTACACAATGGCAGTGGATTACTTTCAAAGTTACATGTCTCTTCATCCAGTCTAAGCCACTCAGTAGACTAATATAGGAGCAGTGATTTCCTCAATTAAAGTCCCATATAAGCGATTTCCAGAAGTCAAACATGGAGTTTGCCTTCACTCCCACGTGCACTGGACAATCCTAAGTTCTTATGGGTTGTGGGCTAGGCCAGAGGCTAACTGGGTCCCAAAAGGCATGAAGTCTTGCGGTCCCAAAAGGCATGAAGTCTTGCGGGACTAGAAGTCTCAAGAATCCAAAGTCCTGGTTATCCCAGCTGAGACCTTCTCTGTTGAATTGCCTTTTCCTCTCTCTAACTCCACTCTCATGCGGCCAGGGAAAGAAAGGGGCTAAAGCTGCAGCCTGAGTTCAGGGGCAGTGTAGCCTATGTCAGGGTGGCATGAGGGATTACACCTCTGACAGCTGCTGAGACAGATGATGATGATGAACTCCAGATAAGAACTCACTGGAGAGAGACCCCCAGTGGAGAGACATAGAATACTAAATTTACCTGTCATATAACCTTCTACCCCCCCCTTCCCTGTCCGGTTGTCATAGTTTCTCCTGCCACTAGCTCTTGAGTGGCTAAACGGTTACATTTCGCAAGGCAGCCATACTTACAGCTTTTCAACATGAACCAAGCTGTTAGCTGAATACATGGATCAAGTAGATTTAATGAAAACATTTAATGTTTTTAAAGCACAAAATAGTGCATTTTTTATAAACACTATTAGCTGTTTAATAGTGTATTGTACCACCAACTCCTGTAGCATCTTTCCCCCATCCCCTCAAACCCCCTTTCTCACTGACCTTTATCACATAAAATGGCTCCCACTCTCCCCAGTCCCACAAGTCACTCCCGGGGAAAACCCTCTTGACTTTAGCTCTTCCCCTTAAAACCACACATCCACGCCCTGACCACCTCCTGCTGCCTCCAACTGAAAAATATTTCCTGAATCCGGTCCTTTCTTGACTTTGACTCCACAAAATTCATCTCGCTCCTGGATTACTGCAACATTCTTTTCTGTCCCTCCCCATCTAAACTCTTGCCCACTTAAAATCATCCTAAAACTCTCCTACCTGGCTGATCCACCTCTCTCCACACTACTTCTCTGCATCTCCCCTCTGCCAATGCCTTCACTGGCTTCCCATTGCTCAGGGAATTCAGTTCAAGCTGCTAAAAATGACAAATAAGGCTCTCCATAACCTCTCCCCTCCATACATCTCTGCCCTAATTTTGCTATCAAAAAAGGCCCCCTAAAACGCTCATTTTGCTCTTCACAGGTCCTTCTTCTCGGCTCTCCTCACACATCCGTCTCCAAAACTTCTCCCATGCATCCTTTATACTCTGTAACTCAGTATCACAACACATCATACACTCCGCCACCTTTACTAGTTTCCAAATTTGCAACCCAAAAAACGACTCTTCGGGATAGCCATAATTGCAAAAACCTGTTTTCTAAACCAAATACAGAATCTCCGTCCTTTTCCTTCTTTTCTCCCCCTTTTCTCCATTGTAATTGTAAGCTCCGTGGTGGGGTCCTCTCTCCTTTCCCGCATCAGTGTGTTATTTAGTGTTTTGTATTTGGTTTTTATATTAGTATCTAAACCCCCTTGGCTTGAAACAGAGCCCTGGAATTAATGGTGCTCTAAAATCAATCAATAAATAATAATATTAATTTTATCCACTTTCCTATGGTTGTATTCTGCTGTGAAATTTATGCTGGATGTAAATCTGGATGTAAATTCTGCAGTATTTCCAGAGTAGCTTAATAATCTGTTCACATGAGTTTTTTTTCGTTTGAAAGAATCCATTGTGGGTCTGTAGCAAAAATTGGAAACAATAGTCTAAGATTTCTGCAGTGGATTTTTACTTTAAAAGTTTCAGATTTCACCACACTTTATGGATGTAGGTTACCACCACTGAATGGGGCCAAACGGGACCGCCCCGCCCCAAACACTTTTTCAAAAGAAATCCCTGTGAAAAAACCCCATTAATAAGTGCTGTCAGTTTTTTTATTTTTTTTAAAAAAAATGCAGGTTTCATATCCTTTCATATTACTCTTTCGAATTAAAGTGGATTTTGTTGCAGACTGCACATGGGTTTCCCTGCTAAAACCTTAATTTTTCCAACCCAACAGACACTTTAAAACTGCAAAACTATTCTGAAAAAAAAATTCCCTTTTTTATTGTACATATTCAATGAATGTCTTAAATAGTTTGAGATTAACTCAAAAATGCTTGGGGGCTTTCACACGTCTTTTTTTTTTTTCAGCATGTATAGCATTAATTGTGTCTTTTCCTGTATCAAAAAAAGCATTAAAAAAAAAAACCACCAAAAACCCTGGGGGAAAGCACCCTTAATGCATTTTGGACCACTTTTTCAAACTAGTTTTTGCCTAAAATTTTTTTCCCCTGTGGTTTTCCGCACTAACTTTTTTTTTTCTTTAAAATTAACTGCATGGTATGTTTTTATGAGACAAGCTGTATTTTTTTTAATACACAAACTTGGGGGACATAAAGTATAGGGGGGCAGTATGAACGTTCACTTTACGAAAAAAAACCCCCGAAGCCATTACAGGCGCATTAAAGAGCGCAAACGGCCTTTGTAATGCGCCTATTTCGTGGGGCAAATTAAACCGATGAACATAGATTTATACTTCGCTATGGCAATTCCAGGGGATTACGCTGGGAACAGGGCCAATTTCAAATGGGATACCCAGCCCGAAAAATTTGTCCCTAGCGCTAGAATAAGTCTGATCTATTACCTGCTGTAGAGCGGGTTCATAAATCAGGCGCATTCTATGCTATTTTAATGCGCATGAAATTTGGCGTTTAAATGCCAAATTTCATACATGTGGCCCATAATGTCTTAAATAACTTTTATTCATTTTTGCAGTGGGGGAAATGGGAATAAACAGACATTTGGCCATTGTTTTTGGGATTTATTTTTATAGTGTTTACCATACAGCATACGTAACATGATAACTTTATCATGTTTCTACAAGTCTTCACAATCAAGACAACACCATGTTTATGTACTTTTTTTCTATTTTGCTACCTTTTTGCAATAAAAACTTTTTTTCTTTTTTACAAAATAATTTGTTCTTGTGTTGTCAATTTCCAAGAACCCTAGTGTTTTATTCTGTCAGTGTAAGGGTATGTTCACACGATGTGTCGAGTCCGTGTGAACATACACTTTTAGATACATGTTTTTATCTGTCTTCGACCCCAAAAAGGGCCCCCCAAAACGTTCTAAAAAATGAAATGTATTTTACAGCTTTTTCTTATTCAAAAAGACTTTATTAAAAGCAAATATGTGTTGGATACATAGGCAGTTAGCAGAACCCAAAAAAGGAACAAATTTTTTCAGTAATCATAGCAAGTATCAATACAATTGGGGTTTGGCAAATATCAAAAGTACACACAGAAGTGATAATGTAATGTGAAGACAATGCAGTGATATAAAGTGTCTATCAGATACGTGACATACAGTAAAGCCAAGTCGAGATACTGTATATAGAAAGCAAGAAAATCAAGAGGATTGTATAAAAGTTCAATCTCAATGGTAGCCTAGATGTATCCATTTTCAACTCTAATATATCAAGTAAAAAATATACAAACTGAAAAAAAATGAAACCAAGGATATAGTGTCGGTCGGTCTCAGGTTACCTCAGTAGGCAAACAATCGGAAAGAAACCCTTGTAGGGATCAGCTCACTGGTAGCTCAGGAAACACAGTCTGTGATGTCCGTTTATTCCAGTCACTGGCGTTTATTGCTCCAAATCAAATAAAGAAGGGAAAAACCCAATGCACTTATCCTCAGCCGAACAAAAAAAACATAACCCCTTCGGTGTTGTATCACTACACCTTTAGGGGGCTTACAACACCTGCTGTAACGCCTCCCACTCCCACACTGGCAGATCTCCTTCTAACCGTCACACACTGCAACCGACCTTCAAGGCTTACAAAACCCTCCCGCAAACCCAGCCGGGCCCGGGAAACATGGAGTAGCCAACCCCCCCCCTTTTTTGGCTACTCCAGAAAAAAAAGCCTCCCTTTAACCCCATACTTAAAGCTAAACCATATGAAACTTTGTCATGGCCAATGCCGCTGACACCATACTAACAGGTTTTTTAACCACACCCGAGACCAGGCCTCCGGTGAACAATCGCCGTCCACCAGGCCCCTTTGGGGTTCTTACATCCCCCCCCCCCCCCCCCCTCTGCCTAAAAACTGGGGTTTTGGGGCAACTTCAGCCACAAAACTGTACCCCCTTTGAAAGGCACCCCCACGTTTCCCTAAGTTTGCCTGGCCTATTTCTATGGAGAATAAAAATCCTGTTAAGGGGGCGAGAAACCACGGTCAACGGTTTTTTTCCCTTTCTTCTCCCGCATCCATTTTAGTGGGGCAGGGTCGGATGCAGCCTAAAACCTCCTTCCTAGCAGGAAATACCAAAGGGGAGTCAATGCCCTTTTTTAGGGGCCAAACACCCCTTTTTTCCACAATGGCAAAATTCCTCTCTCTGGGAATTTTCCTATTTTAGGTACATTAACGGTGCTCTTCCCATTTATCACTGGGACATAAACTGCACACAACCCACATCTGAAGCGTCCTCGGACCACAAACCCCCCCGGGAGAAGTCCGGGCTACCACACTGGTTTCTGCACAGGGCCTGTTTTAGCCCTAAAAGCCCCCTCCTTGGGGGGACCATTTAATCAGGGCCGATGTTCTCCCCTTTGTCAAACCCCGTCAATGGGACGGCTACTCGGCAAACCTGGGAAAAATCGCCTAAATGCCACTATGCAAGAACTGCCCTGACCTTTTTCTTGGTGAGGGGGCGGGGCCATTTCTTAATACCTCAACCTTATTCCTCTGGGTTTAATTCCCCCCCTTTCCCCACACGTAGCCTAATACTTAGTCTCCCCTCCCAGGGTGCATTTATTTGGAAATTTGAAAAACCAGGCCTTTTCTCGGGGCATCAAGGACAGCTTGAACTTTCCCTCGAACTCTCCCACCCTGACTGAAGATGACAATGTCATCTAAAGGCAGCCGCAAATTTCCTATGGGGCAAAAAAACTTGGTCCTGCCCTCTGAAAGTGCGGAGCCCCCTTTTAAAACCCAAACGGCACCAAACATACGAAAGGACCCCTCGGGTTGGAAAAAGCGTCTTCTCCCGCTTTTTTTGCCATGGGGATCTGAATCCCTTTTCATGGGTCTAATGGTGATATATCTAAGGGCCCCAACCGTCAAAAAACCGTCATCCTTTTCGGGGGTGGGCATCCCCCTAGAAACCTTTTTCGAGGAGTCGTGCAAATATAAAATTTGGGGCTGGCCCATCCACTTTTGGACCTCTCAATTCCCCCAATTTTCTAACACCTTTTAACCCCTTGGGAAAACGCCCACGGGGTTTCGGGGCCCCTATGGCTTTAGGTTCACTGGGACCTGGGGTCTTGAGGATCTCAGGGGTTTCACTTAGAAGGCCCGGGGTCCTCTAAACAAACCTGTTCTTTAAAGTGCTCCCTGCATTCTTGCCCTGGGAGGGGACAGGGTCTCTGCAATCTTCACCCCCACTTCGGACGTAGTTGTCCGTAAGGGAAGGGACCAGGGGGTCTCTTTCTCTCCATGTTTTTTAAAAGGTTACGTGGTACCCTGAAAAGGTTTTGTCCCCCCCTGGGTGAGTACCCTGTATTAACCTTCCTTCTTTTCAACGATCTCGTAAAAGGCCCCTGCCACTTGGGGCCCAAAAAATTACTCTCAAAAATGGGGATTAACACTAAACCCCCCGGGGCCCCCCAGCGGAACTGTCTTGGTTTTGGGAGACCAAAAATATATCCTGGACGGGGGCCTCTTGCGCCCAAAGATGATCCTTTCCACAGGCATCACCCGGGGTATTCTCCCCTCATCTGGGGTACATGTTTCTAACCCAAAAATCTTATGAGGGTTACCCTCACTTCCCAGGGGTTTTCCCCGCCACATCCAACACCCCCTAGGGGTTTTTGCCCTACAAAAGTTTCGAAAGGTAGAACCCGGGGGGATTAGGGTACTTCCCTAAAAGAAAAAACAGTAAGGGAACGACGTCCCACCCGTCCCCTCCTTCTTCACCCCTTTTTTAGCTGGCTTTCAAGGGCTTATTAAATCGTCACCAACCGCCCCCTTGAGGGTGTAGACGGAGGTGCGCAACGGTGACTTCAGAACTTTGCACAATCCTCATCACCTTGGGCATGAACGGGGGCCTTGATCCATTAGGATCTTCTTGGTAATCCCCTTCGGAGAAAACTAAACAAACCCCTGCTACACCTTTGGCTGAGGTATTTCGTAGGGGGAACACTTGGGGTAAACCGGGGGGCATAATCTACAATTACCAAGAGTATTGCTGCCCTCTGGGTGATTTTTTCCAGATATCCCACCAGGTCCATAGCTATCATTTAAAGGGAAATCAATAATTTACAAGGGGACCAGAGGACTTCGGAAATTTTGTCATGGGAACACCTGACACACAGACAGACCGGCAGAATTCCTGATCTCTCGGAACATCCTGGCCAATAAACGCTGCAGGGTCCCCTCAAGCGCTTTTATCCGCCCCTAGGTGACCCCCTAACACATGGGGGTGAACCAATCCATACCACCCACCTAATGGACCAGGGAAATAGTAACGTTCCACCACCTCATCCCTTATTTTGGGCACATGGACAAAAATCATTATTGAAGGCAAAGTACGAACCGATTCTCTCCCCCCCCCTTGGGGTACCCCATTAGGGCAGTCACAGTCCCCATTGCCCTTTTAATGTCAATCCTGTAGCGTCTGTACCCAAAATTTTCCCCCCTAGTACATCTAACGGGGAATTTTTCCTCCACTTAGCCCCCACTATTTCTCCCACCAGGACTGATAGCGGAAACCAGGGATTACCTCCTGTTCCCCAACACCAGGGTTAACCGGCCCCCTTGGACACCCGGACCCTTCTGCTTTTCCCCACAGGTCCCAGAACAATGGGCAATCACGGCCCACAATCATCTCATGCATTAAATCCGTCACCACCCCAACATTGTGAGTCAGATTACCCCATTCTGTCTCCAGGTTAACTTGGGCCACGAGGTACACCTTGGTGTCCCCATGAATACATGTAACCCCCAGGGTTCTTCCTGGGAACCAAAAATGGATGAGCACCAGCCGGATAAGCATAAAATCCAGATTTATTGAAAGATGCAGTTAAAAAGCCACAACAGCCACACCCAACAGCGTGTGCGAAGACAAATGATCAGAGGGGTGACCAGCTGACGCGTTTCGGGCCTACGTGGCCCTTAGTCTAAGCTGCAACTAAATGTAGCTGCTGCCCTCTTATAGTGTCCACTAAAAACCTAATACACAAAAATAATTTACAAAAAATTTACACCTGGTAAAACTTACCCAAAGGCGCGCGCTTCTCCGTGTAATGCCGCTAATCACTGCCGGAAACCGGAAACGCAAGTATGTGAACCTGCGTTCCAAATCCCGGAAGTGACGCGATGGCCAAAATAAATAGAAAGATTAACAAACACCGGAAGCTAAATATGCGTTCCAAGTCCCGGAAATGATGTGGTGGCCAAAACGGATGCATAGATTGAAACATGACCGGAAGCCAAGAACGCAGAATAATAACTCTGCGTTCCAAGTATCGGAAATGACAAAATAGCAACTCCAACGTAAACATAACGCGTTACTACGGAGAAGCGCGAATCCTGCACATAAAAAACTGTAAGTAGGGCCAACGACTGTTTGAAGTAGCAGCCCGAAAACATAATTCCTACGTATATATACAGCATTAATAGTGTATTGTTACATTGTAAATAAACAATATAAAGATAAAGAATGTGACATACACAAAAGATCTAGTGATGTAATAATAATATATCTATAAGAATTAAGACAGATTCTAGCAATGTACTGAAAATATTACACTAATTGGTCTGCACTATTTAGAAATGAAACATAATATCCCTGCGTAAATTTAACCCTTTCGGGGACATGCTATTCAGAGCCAGAATCCAAAAAGCTTCCTTGTCTCTTAGTGAATATTCCCAATCGCCCCCCCGCCCTGGTTTGCGTATGTGCTCTAGAGCCACTACCTGTACCCCTGGTGTCTGGGACTCATGTACCTCAATAAAGTGTTGTGCCACACTGGATTTGTTGCGTCTATTTGTATTAGAAATATCGTTGAGATGCTCAAGAAAACGAGTTTTGAGTCGTCTAATGGTACTGCCCACATAAATCAAGTTACACAGCGTACAGGTTATAATGTAGACTACATGGTGGGAATTGCTGTTCATATAGGATTTAATTCTTCCTGGGACCGGTTCTTGAGGAAGAGTGGCCACGATGAGTGTAACCAGGCTCCCCGAGTCCAACAGTCCGGACACCTGGGTTCCATTCACAGTCAGGGTGCACATCTGGGGTCCCTCCTCCAGTTCGGCCATGGCACTGCACGCCGGTTGCGCAAACAAGAAACGACAGTGGGCCGCAGATCAGTCCATGGGTTCTGTGGTGAGGGGACACTGGGCTGCCATGTGACCCGGGCCCTGACATCGCCAACAAACGATATCCCTGGACAACCCTCTAGCGCCTGGGTCGAGCCTACCCCTGGACTTGGCACCACCCTCTCGCAGGGTTTTGGGTCCCATCTTCCGAGGGTCCCCATCTCTCCAGGTCTCCCAGTGTGGGTATTTCATTCTCCCTATACCCCCTAGGGATTTCTCCATGGCTTGAAACCTCTCTACTAGTCCCACCAGGTCATCTGCTGTCTGGGGGTCCCCCAGCGCAACCCAGCACTGTACAGGGCGCGGAAGAGAGTGCATGAAACGGTCCATGACCACTCGCTCCACCATTTGAGCTGGGGAGCATACCTCTGGATGTCACCATTTCTGGACTAGATGTAGCACGTCACACAACTGCAACCTCGGAGGGGTCCCCACCCTGTACACCCCCTGGTGTACCTTCTGGGCCCGAACCGCCAAAGTAACGCCAAGGCGGGCGAGGATCTCCGCTTTTAACTTAGGGTACTCCTTAGCATCCTGCAAGGCAAGATCGTAACACTCCTTCTGGGGATCTCCAGTTAAATAGGGGGCCAGAACTTCAGCCCACTGCTCCAGTGGTAGCTTTTCCCGGTCTGCAACCCGTTCAAATACAGTGAGGAAGGCCTCAACGTCATCCTCCACAGTCATCTTCTGGAGAGCCTCCCGTACAGTCCTCCTGGCGTGATGGCCGCCATCACGGATTGGCGTAGCTGACGTCTCTCGGGCTTGCATGGCCTCCGTCAGTATGGACATCTGCTGGATTAACAGTTGATAAGTGGCCTGCTGAGCCTGCATGGCTTCCGTATGGATCCTGTGCTGCTGCACTGTGGCCTGTTGCTGAGCCCGCATGGCTTCTCTGTGAGCCACCTGCTGCTGCTCTGAGGCCTGTTGCTGAGCCTTCAGGGCTTCCATATGAGCCGTCTGCTGCTGAGCTGTAGCCTGTTGCTGCTGCAGATTTGCCTGCACTAGGTGCTTGATGAGCTCCTCCATTGTGGAAGCTGTGGCTTGGCTCTGTGTTGCAGCCTTCACCCAGGACATAGATTTCAGGATTATGCCCGCATCCTCTACCACTTGTAGAGATCAGCTCACTGGTAGCTCGGGAAACACAGTCTGTGACGTCCGTTTATTCCAGTCACTGGCGTTTATTGCTCCAAATCAAATAAACAAGGAAACACAATGCAGCTTATCCTCAACCGAACAAAACATAAGCATAACACCTTCGGTGTTGTATCATTCACAGTCCTTTAGGGGTGCTTTACAGACAGCCTGCTGTAGACGTCCTCTCCAGCTCCCACACTGGAAGATCTCCTTCTGACCAGTCACACACTGCACACCTGACCTGCAAGGCTTACATAGGACTCCCGCAAACCCAGGCCTGGACCTGGAACATGGGAGTAGCCAACCCACCCAGCTCTTTTGGCTACTCCAGTAAAAAGCCTACCCGATTAACCGCATAGCAGTTATGCTAAACATATGTGAAACGTGTGTCAGTGGCCGAATGCCGCTGAAACCAGTACTACATGGCTTTTTACCACACCAAGACTAGACATCTCGGTGAGACATATTGGCCATCCACCACGACCCCTTGTGGTTTCCTACACCCTCTAGAGCAAGGGAAATGCTTGCAATAGTCACATCAGGTGAAGGAGCGATAAAGATCAGTATGACAAAAGGGCAGCCAATCACACCATATCTGCAGGTGTTTCATAGCGAGTGGAAGAGAGTTATTTCATAACTCCTCCATCCGCTGGAACTTGTGGACCTCCTGGAGCCAGGAAGATATGGACGGGCATGAGGTAGATAGCCATAGTCTTCGAATAATCTTGGCTGCCAGGATCAGGAATGAGAGCAGGTGAGCCCTGAGGGAAGCAGTCAGAAGGGGAATGTCAAAAAGTAATAAAGCAGCTGGATCATTTGGCACCCTCAGTCCCGTGATATTGTGTATAGGTTTCAACACTTTTCATCAAAAGGGCTGAAGTATTGGACAGCTCCACCATGATGGTGCCAACATCCGCTTGACATCGCCATCGCCATCTTTGGAAGCCTCGGGATAAAGATAGTGTAGGAGAGCTGGTACCCTGTACCAGCATGTGATAATTTTATAGTTCAATTCCTAACCGATACAGATGATTTATGTGCCAGGAAGAAAGTCTTATCCCAATTTTCGGTTGAAAGCTCTCTACCCAGCTCCCTCTCCCAACTTCTCTGAAAGGGATATTTGCCCTCTTTAGATGGTTGTAACAACCCACATAACTTTGACAGTGTATGTTTCCCCGCGGGCCCCCTCACGCACCACGTCTCGAAAGGTGAGTAAGGTGTATGCAGGTCTAATGAGGAGTGATTAGCAAGATAAAAATTCCGGAGTTGATAATAACTCAGTCTCAGGAAATCCGTCTCCGGAGAGTCACCCGTCAAGTCCTGGAACGCCCTCAGAGATCTCTCAGAGAGCACACTTCCCATGAGCGATGAAGGCACTTCTCTACTCTGTAATGGTCGAGGTCAAAAATCCCGGGACTGTTGGGTTACCAACAAGCGGCGTGAGGCAACCCCCCGGGCGGAACAAGGACATTCTAGAGGGAAACGCTCTACAGACCAAAATGGAGGTTCGGGCTACCAACGGAACATTACAGAGGGATTTTTTTGGCATGTGAAGAGGTGTTAACCATGGCAGTGCCGCCGTAGGGGCTCCATAGCGCAGTGATTCAAGCTGGATCCATGATTTCTAGGGGGCTTTATGAAATAAGTCTACTGTGCGGGTCATGACTGCTGCCAAGTAATAAGTTAAAGGATCAGAGAGCAATAGGCCCCCCCATCTTGGGTCTTGTGAGGCTGGATTATGCCAGTCTGGGATGCTTTCGGGCCCACACAAATTCTGAGAATAACTTACGCAAAGATGCGAAATAAGTTTTAGGAAGTAAAATTGGGATGGTTTGAAAGAGGTATAAAAGACGGGGCAGGATATTCGTTTTTAGAATATTTATATGACCAATCCATGAGAAATCTTTTTTATCTCATTTCAATAGATCCTGGGTAATAATGCTAAGTAGGGGTGTAAAGTTAAGCTCAAAGGTTTTATTGAGGCTGGCGGGAATCTAGACGCCTAGATATTTAAAAAATAACGAAGTCCAGGAGAATGAGAAAACAGATTTCAGTTGTCTTCATAACTAAGATGTAAATTAAAGGGGACAAGGGGCATCCGTGCCTGGTACCATTGCCTATCACAAAAGGGGAGGAGAGCGAGCCATTAATGTGTATTTGTGCTGTAGGGGAGTGGTATAATGCAAAGATTCTGTTTAGCATTGCCGGACCCAATCCCATCTGCTGCAAGACTTCCCTCATAAAAAATCAACTAACCCGATCAAAAGCCTTTTCAGCGTACAAAGATAAAAGCACACAGGGAAATTTGGTGTGCTAAATATGTTTAATAAGGGAAAAAGTCTTTATAGTGTTGTCCCTCGTCTCCCTGGAGGGCACAAACTCGACCTGATCCAGGTGTATTAGAGAGCTCAGAAGAGGACTAAGCCTCAAGGCAATCAATTTAGCAAAAAGTTTGGCATCAGTATTAATGAGAGAACTGGGTTGGTAACTCTGGCACAAAACCGGGTCCTTTCCCTCCATTGGGATCACCGTGATATTTGCTTGTAAGAAAGAGGGGTCAAAGTGGGAGCCCAATGCCACCGTGTTGAAGGCCCTAAGGAGAGGGGTCTAGAGTCTAGATCATTGCTTAGAGCTTTATAAAATTGGGGAGCAAAACCGTCAGGGCATGGGCTCTTTCCCTTCAGTTCGTCAATGAAAAAAGGCTCCTCCAGAGAGGTGAGGGACTGTGGATTTAGAGGTGGCAATGCTGTGTTTGAAAGATAATGTCGAATAGAAGCATGATATAATTCCGATTCAGACAGGCTCCTCGACGAGGGGAGGTTGTATAAAGCGGAGTAATACGAATGGAAGACTTTTAAGATTTCTTCATTTAAGTGGACTATACGGCCTTCTGAATATTTGATGGAAGGAATGAATAGGGAAGCCCTTTTATCGCGAAGTGCCCGAGCTAAACATCTGCCAGGCTGTAAAAGGAGCTGGAGCAGATCTGGTGGTATCGTCTATGTTTATGCTCCAGGTTGGAGAATTTCATGGCGAGTTTACGTAATATCTCTCAAATCCGACTCTGAGCCAGATGACTTGCGAGTTGACCTGAGGGCACTTAAGCGCTCGGGAAGGGCTTGTAATTTATGAGATAGCTCATTTTTGATTCTGGCTCCATGTTTTATAAGAACGCCTCGTAAGACTCATTTGAGGGTTTCCCATTGGGTTTGAGGGAGGGTGGTAGTAGATAAATGCGTGAGGTGGAACGAATTGATTGTGGCGTTCAACTCCGGCAAGCAGAGGGCGTCAGTTAAAAGGGACTCATTCAGTTTCCAGGAATAAGCTGGTCTGGTATAGTGTGGGAGGGTTAAGATCGCAGTGTACTGGGGCATGATCAGAATATAGAATATTGCCGATGGTGACGTTCGAGACATGCGGTTATAATGAGTGGTGAGGGAGGATGTAGTCTATATGGCTATATGTACTGTGCGGGTGTGAGCAAAAGGTGTAATCTCGATCCTCAGAGTGGAGAAGTCGGCAAGCATCCACTGGCTGCATGTCACGGAACAGCTTACGAAGTCTATTAAGGGTGCGCAAAGCAATGGAGGAGCGACTATTAGACGTGTCCAGTGTGGGATTTAAGGCCAAACTGAAATCCCTGCAAAGGATAATTTGTCCTTGGGCGAAATAGGTGAGGGAGTCCATGAATGTGTTAACAAAAGAAAGATGATCAGTATTAGGGACATATAGATTGGCAATTGTGTAAATGTGGCCCTGTATGTTGCATTTAATGAACAGAGATTGGGCATCATTATCCAAAAATACATCTAGGTTCTGGACCGGCAATGACTTGTGGAAGAAAATGGCAATCCCCTTCGTTTTAGCTAGTAGATTGCTGCTATGGTACGAGGTAGGAAAATATCTGTTATGGAAGTGCAGAATATGGGATGCAAGAAGGTTTGTTTCTTGTATACAGACAATATGTAACTTCTGTTTATGAAGATGGTACAGGATTTGCGAAAGTTTTTCGGGAACATTGAATCCCTTGACATTAAGGGAGGTGACCCTGATGTTAACCATTAGCAAGCAGTAAGGGGCTTCTAAAGGGGAAGTACCCGAGAAGACAGGGAATAAGAGTGGCTGAGACCGACCAGGAGGATCGAAAAGGGGTAGAACTAAACATTAACTCCAGAACTGTAACTAGAGTAGGCCAGTAAAAGACAGGCCAACATCTAACAGAAAAAAGAATATGATCTGCAAAGGCCAAAATGACATAACATGAGGCCAGTATTGCCCGGGGGTTTGAGAAAATATTAGCCATGTTTTGCATTGACACACATGAGGAGAAACTCGTCACATAAGAAGAGGCGGCACAGTGCATACATTTCACTGTTGAGCGGTTGACGGCACGCTCCCCCACCACAACCAATTAGAGTGCCGCTGGCAAGAGCGGGCTGCCCACCGCCACTTAGGTAATTCCATAAACACAGTTTATGCAAACAACCAAGAAATCGTAAGAGAAACAATAGGGGCAGCATATACTGTAAAAAAAAGGGGGAAGGTGAAGGGAAGGAAAACACCTGAGAGGTGCAAGAGAGAGAGAGAGGGGGGAGGAAATCGGTGGAGGAAAAAGAAAGGAGAGGTGGGTAAAAGGAAAAGGGAAAGAGTGGTAAAAATATGGAATATAAAGGATAATGAGGGGTGAAAGATAAAGAGGAAAGATGAGGGAGATTCCCGCACCTCTCAGCACGAGGTGGGGTAACCAAGGGATAAAAGACTGCAGACTTCCATGAGGGGAATTTAAAAGTAAACAGAATTAGAAGAAGCAGAAAAGGCAACAGGCAAGTAACCTAGCTCACAGAGCAACAGTCCCGAAGATCAACAATGAGGATGTCTCTTAGTCTCTTAGGTTGGGAGTGCTCAGGACTAACCATTCGTCTCCGGGGTCTTTGAGGTTTGGGCGCGGAATCTGGAAGAATATGAGCCTGTGGACCCGAGGAAGATCCTTGAAGAGGAGCAGAGTCCAACATCATGGACATTTTCCAATCAGCGAAAGCCATTAAAGGTTACATCTTGCACAAGACGAACCTTTCTCATTATTTCTTCTCTAAGCGTGTAGCGATGGATCCTACAGATGATGTGTCTAGAGCATGTGGGGTTCTGTCTTTGTGGTCAGAGTGCCCTGTGTGCACGGTCAAATTCAATTCTGGACTCTTCTGGTCTTCCCAGGATATAGTCGAAGATTTTCGTTAGTCGGAATCAATTCTCCTGTTTTTTACGGTCTCCGGCAGACCCCACACCCGAACATTGTTCCTTCTGTTTCGATTTTCCAAATCGTCCATGTGATTTATTACAAGAGCTTGGCGATCTTTCTGTTCAGTAATGGAAGATTGCAGAGTGGAGAATGCGGCTTTTGTGGACGCCTGCTCTTCTTTCAACTTTTGGACCCGCTCCTGGAGAACAGTGATATCGGTTTGCATCGGTAGCAGGTCTTGTCTCCAGATTTGCTGCAAGTAATGAGCCAATTGTTTCAGGTTGAATTTGGAGGGGATCAAAGACAAAGGACTCGCAATTCTGGGTGGGCTGCTAATGTGTGGAGTGCTTCCTCGGGAGGGAGAAGACCCAGAGCCTGTGTGGCAGTAGGAGAGTCACTTAGATGACAAACAGGAGCTGCATTCAAAGTCAGGAGACTAAGTGCAGGTTGGGCTCGGCTGCCTCCCCATGTGGAAGAGTTTGGACTTGAGTGCCACGACGGGCTGTGGTGGGCCAGCGTTTGGATTAGGTTCTGCTCCTTTCTTGTATATTTTGAGGAAAGCAATACTTTAGTGGTGTTCTGAGAATCATGAGAATGAGCCATTTCAGTCGACCTCTCAATCATAGGCCCATGACTATTTTGCATTGCATTGGTGGAGGATTCCTGAGTGCACAGTGGTTGCCCTGATAAGGGTCTCAGAGTTGTTGTTGCTGAGCCACTACCAGGCAGGGAAGAGGCAGCGGCAGAGAATGTTGAAACGGGTGAGGGAGCTCGACCAGAGGATATCAACAGTTGCTGTGAGGCAGTCATCACTGGCATGCCCTGCACATGGGAATGAAATGGTGATCAAGCTGGTATCATTAAGATCTTCCGCCGCCCAATTAATCAAGTTGTTGGGCTGATTAGGCGAATTTGGACTTGCTGCAGGTGGGAAGAGTGATGCATCAGCTTCAGCCGCCATGTTAGAATGAGGTAGCTGTCTCCCTCCTCTGAGAGAGTGGCCAGGTGGCCCGAGATTCTGCCTGTGTCCCCTACCCTCGGGATGTGGGGGTGAAGGGAGTACTGACTGTGTGATTGAGCAGGGACCCCTTAGGAATGCTGAGCCAGGTGGTTTCAACTACTTCGGAGGTTCGAGCCTCCGCTCTCCTTGAAAACGCTGCCGCCCGCTGTAATTCTCCTAAGCCCTGAGGCACAGAGTGGGGCGGAGAGGAGAAAGAGGGTGCCGGAGTCCCCAGTGAAAAACTGGGTTCGGAAACTTTCTGACTCCTGCAAGGTGTCTTCTTCTGACTCCTGCGTTGGAGCAGGTAAGTATATACTCTGAGCGCTGTGCGCTCCAGCTGCCAGGGAAGATGGCGCTTCCAACAGTGAAGCACGGGTAGTCTGTTGAGTGGAGGCAGTGTCACGCAGCATGGAGCGGAGCGGATACTGGAGGTGAGATGTCGGGTCCTCCGATGGTGAGCTCGGGCTTCTGGGTGCTCTTCCTTGTGCTTGTACGGCTTCTTCTTACAGCACCCGAGCCAGTGGATAGTGCTGCTGGCTGCCATGTACTCCACTTGGAGGGCAAGATGACGCCTCTGGGGAAGAAACACGGGAGAACGGCTGATCTTCCGTAAGGCCCGATAAGGGGGGAGAAAAAGTTAGATATAAAGACACCTCCTGTCACGGAGGTCCTGGACACCTTGGGGATCCTTTTAGATCGCTTGCTGCCCATGATAAGCGCTGTGCAAGGGATAATTAGTTGGCCCTAGACGGAGCTCCTCCAGAAGATGTCTTGCTACTCACATCGCTAGCCACGCCCCCTTACATTGCTTTTACCTTGAAACATGCATCAGCGTTCACACGAGTGATCACCGATGCGTTTTTCATTGCATCTTTCGGATCCATCTTTTGGCTCCATTCCAAGAATTGACATGTCAATTCTTGGTCCGAAAGACGCAGCAGGAACCCTATTTTAAATTATATGGTGCGATCCTGGTGCATCCAACACGCATCCAAACACACAGCTGTTTAGGATCCGATTGACGCTGCGTTTTAGGATACGATTTTTGGATCCAAAATTGGATCCAAAAACGCAAGTGAACGGCCCCTAAATGTGGGAGAGCTTGTTTTCTTGCGAGACTTGTAGTTTTCATTGGTATCATGTGAGGGTGCAGGGCTGCAAGACGTGATTTCAAGGCTCCATACAGCTAAAGCATCTGAGCCCCTCTGACTATTATCAGTTCCTATCTGACACCATATTAGTGGGCCCTTTGTTACATCCAATTTGATCAGGGCCCCTGACAGAAATACTTCCCTGATAACTCCCCTGTGAGGGTGTATATGACTTTTTGACTACTTTTACTAATGCTACACAGGGATAGAAAGAATATCACAAGTCCCCCTCCTCTTCCAGGTACATCTCCTCCTGCCTCTGTTAATGTACTCTTTACACATGCATGTATTGTAAGCATAGTTTTTGCAGGTTACACTTTAACTGGTAGATCAGACTAAATCACTTGGCTTGCAATGGAAATTGCAATACCATTTCTTAATTTATTCAGACATTACCAGGAAAAATAACCAGAAGAAATAACAGAGGAATGATACTAATCCATGTGTTCTTTTTGTCCTTTAATTTTCATTGTAAATCTGCCACTGTTACAGTATATGTTCTGTTTATTAGAATACTGTACTTTATGCATAATGCAGATATGATATTGCTTTTGTGAAATAGGATCTAGTACAAGACATGGTAAAAAACATGTGATCTGAACATAGACATGTGGACAAAATTGTTGGTACCCTTACGTTAAAGAAAGAGTTACCCACAATGGCCACTGAAATAACTTGAAACTAACAAAAGTAATAATAAATTTAATTTTACTGAAAATCAACTTATGAAAATCAGAAATTGATTTTAAATTGTGGTTCAACTGAAAATTTTTAAAAAGAAAACTAATGAAATTGATTACAAATTTGAAGATGCCTTTGCTGGTAATTATAGGACACATTTTAATTTAATATATCCCTATGATCAACTTATTTTCAATCATTTATAGGGGTACCATTTTTTTTGTCTAGGCCAATTTCATTTCTTTTTTCTTCTATTTTTCGATTGAACCACAACTCAACATTAATGTCTGATTTTCATTAGTTGATTTTCAGTAAATGTATTATTACTTTTGTCAGTTTCAAGTTATTTCAGTGACCATGTGGGTTTTGCTTTTTTGAACAGAAGGGTACCAACAATTTTGTCCACGTGTGTAGAATGATTAAGAGGGAGAGCATGAGCAAATACATAGACTGACAGCTATTGTCTTATTTTTGTTGCTAAGAGGAGGAAACAATTATGCAAGACTTTTCTCTACCTCCCTGTCACGGGTATGGTGGATTCGCTGGACCACCGCAAGCGATGATGACGTAAGCCACGTCAGGGAGTGGAGTCTAAGTAGCCCCCGGTATTCACCAGAGCCCGCCACAAAGCGGGATGGACTTGCTGCGGCGTGAGGCTACCAGGTCGCTACCCCTGACGTGACTTGGTTGCGATGGCGGCCGGGGTACTGCATGGTACAGAATCGTAATCCAGAGGCGTAGTCGGGGACAGGCTGAAGGTCAGGACAGGTGGCAGAGGTTCGTGGTCAGAGACGGGCAGAAGGTCAGGCGGCAAACTGGCAAGGTCAGGAAACGTAGCGGACGGACTGGTACACGGGTAATCAGGCAGGACTTCCAACACTCTCTAGACTAGGTAACACACACCAACGAACTGGCAGAGAGTGCTGGCGGCGTATCCCTTAAATAGGACCAGTGCCCGGCAAAAGACCAATTACCGGGACGCTGGCCCTTTAAATCCAGACCAGCCGTCGCGTGCGCGCCCTAGGCAGCGGGTACGCACGCGGCGGCTGGGACAGGCAGTATCAGCGTACACAGGAGCGTGGACGGGTAAGTGAGCCGGCGCCCTGGCAGCAGGGAGGTGGTCGTGGGGGGCACGGGGGCGGCCGCATGGGACAGCGGCGCCCGCGCCAGCCCCCATTACAGTACACCCCCTTAGGTCTCCCCCTCTTTTTTTGGAACCTAGAGAGGAGGTCAGGTGACAGGTTGGCCTCAGGTTCTCACGAACGCTCCTCCGGCCCGAACCCCTTCCAGTCAATAAGAAAGAACCGCGTCCCCCTCACTGTCTTCTCCGCCAGCACCTCCTTGACCTCAAAGATGTTATCAGAGTCGGTCACGGGAGAAGGCGAGACAGATCCACGGGAGAAGCGATTCAGCACCACAGGCTTGAAGAGAGAGACATGGAAGCCGTTACGGACACTCAAAGTAGGAGGCAAGCGGAGCTTGTAGGACACCGGGTTTAGTTGCCGAAGTACCACAAAAGGGCCCAAATACTTAGGGCCCAACTTGTAACTGGGCACCTTGAAGCGGATGTACTTGGCAGATAACCAAACCCTATCACCCGGCTTAAATATGGGCGGAGGTCTCCGGTACCTGTCGGCCTGGACTTTGGTGCGAGTGGAGGCCCGTAGAAGGGCCTGTCGTGTGACTTGCCAGAGTGCCTTGATGTCCCGTACTTGGGCATCCACGGCAGGGACATGATCCGAGGTAGGCAGAGGGAGAGGCGGGCGGGGATGTAGCCCAAACACAATAAAAAGGGAGAGGCCCCAGCGGACTCCGAGTCTAAGGAATTGTACGAAAATTCCGCCCAGGGAAGGAGGTCAGCCCATGTAGCCGAAAAATGTGCTGGAAAAAGAGTAGGGCCAACTGATGAGCGGAGGGTAACAAAATGAGCCATCTTAGAGAACCTATCGGTCACCACCCAAATGACCGTGTTACCCGAGGAGACCGGGAGGTCGGTAACGAAGTCCATGGCTATATGGGACCAAGGTTTTTCTGGCACTGGGAGAGGCAGCAGCAGACCTGCGGGTCTGAGGCGAGGGACTTTGTTACGGGCACAGGAGATGCAGGCCAGGACGAAATCTCTAACATCTTGAATGGGGGTGGGCCACCAATAATAGCGAGAGGTTAACTGCAGAGACTTATGTACTCCAGGATGGCCAGCTGTTCGGGAAGAGTGTCCCCACTTCAGAATACGAGGCCGCATGGCAGGGCGGACGTAGGTCTTCCCCGGAGGTAGATGTTTAAGATCCACGGGGGCTGCTGTGAGAAGACGTTCTGGAGGAATTATGTGCTGCAAAGGCGGCTCTGAGCCCACAGTGTCCGAGGATCTGGAAAGGGCGTCCGCCCTGACGTTCTTCTCAGCAGGCCGAAAGTGAAGGTAAAAATCAAAGCGGGCGAAGAAGAGGGACCACCTGGCTTGTCAAGGATTTAGTCGTTGAGCAGACTGGAGATAAAGGAGGTTTTTGTGATCCGTGAAGATCTCGATGGGATGGTGAGCCCCCTCCAGCAAGTGCCGCCATTCTTCTAGGGCCAACTTTATGGCCAGTAGTTCGCGATCACCAATCGAATAATTTCGCTCGGCTGGAGTGAAGGTCTTAGAAAAAAAAATGCAAGGACGAACGGACGCTGCGGGTCCGGGCGAGACAGAACAGGAGCTGAAGCAAATGCAGATTTGAGGCGCTCAAAGGCTTCTTGAGCTTCTGGAAGCCAGGATTTGGGGTTGGCATTTTTCTTCGTAAGTGCCACCAGCGGGGTCACGAGCGTGGAGAAGTGCGGAATAAACTGTAATAATTCGCAAACCTCAGAAAACGTTGGATAGCACGAAGGCCCACTGGTCGAGGCCACCGTAAAACTGCAGACAGCTTAGAGGGATCCATCTGGAGACCCTGATCCGAGACGATGTACCCCAGGAAGGGCAACGAGGTGCGTTCAAACAGGCATTTCTCCAGCCTACAGTCAACCATGGTGGTGGGAGTGTCACTTGGACGTGTACTAACTTTTGTTGCCATCGGTTTAGACATTGATGGCTGTGATAAGTTATTTTGAAGGCACACCAACTTTACACTGTTATACTGTACATGCTGTACACTAACTACTTTACATTGTATCAAAGTGTCATATCTCCAGTGTTGTCCCATGAAAAGATTTAATACAATAGTTCTAAACATGTGATGGGTGTACACACTTTTGTGAGAAATTGTATATATGTGTGTGTGTGTGTGTGTGTGTAAGGAGATTTTTCCAGCATATAACAAGAAAGTATGCTACCACAGATGCAGTCTGAATTGAGTCTTATCTGTGTTCACCCTTGCAGATCTGTAAGTGTCCAGCAGGTGTCCCCATTTTCTGTTCCTGAATAAACTAAATCAAAATCATTTTTAAATCTAATAATACAGAATGGTTATGTAGAGAGTAGCGTGTCCATAAAATATCTTTCTTCAGTTTTCTGCTGAATCTTTGTTACATAATCTTCTCATAGCGATTATTCTACATTTATACTGTATATGAAGCCACATAAGTCAGTAGAAATGACTATTTGTTCAGTTATGTTACAACGGAAGAAAATAACATAGACTCAGTTGGTGACGGCCTTTGAATGAAATTGCATGCGTTAATCTTTGTTTCTGTTGATTCATATATATTCTCTTCCGTTTCCTTCACTTGTCTAATTTTCTTCAGGTTTTTGCACTGCACTCCACAGTTTCATATGGGATCCAGATGCAAAATGATTGAACAGCACATGTACATGAATGGCTTTGCTACTTGGCCTGAAACTTGCTCATGCTTTCCCCTCTGATTGATATTGTTCCTGATATAATTATCTCTAATATGCCATAAATAAATTAAAACAATCCTTGTGTTTTGTTTGTAACATTGTTAATCATAGGGTTGAACGGGAGTACATGTGGAAAGATATCTTGCAGGAGAGTTATGTGTGGATTGCATATGGGTAGACTATATTAGGAGAGAAAAACTGCTATGGACTTCAACCAAGAGAGCAGAGCTGCTGGGCTAAGCTCAACTGTGATAATGGATAGGACTGTAAATAATCTAGATAATATGTTCAAAACCTAGCATGTGAGCAGTCACCGGATGGATTCCACTGACTTTAAAAGGATCTCTCAGATTTGAATAAGAAAAAAAAAAAGGATCTCTCAGAATTTCCATAATTTTTTCTGCAATAATAGCACTGATTGTTGTGCCCTTATAGATTGTCAAAAAACCTCAGATAAAAACTCTGATGGAAAACATACATAAGTGAAACCAAATTTTAATTATTATTTCTGTAAATAATGTTTATAAAAATCTCTTTATGTAGGAGCCTCATGATCATATAAAGATAAGTGGCACTACATAGTGTATTTATGATAGTGTATTACCTATACAGTATATACTATCTAGATATGCTAGGCCTTATGTATCAAATCTGTCTAAACAGTAAGACTGTCCTTGTTGCCTATAGCCACCAATCAGATGCCAGCTTTCATTTTTTACAGGGCAGTTTCAAGTATGAAAGCTGAGCTCTGATTGGTTATTGTAGGTAACATAGGTAGTTTTGTTGTTAGACAGTTTTCATATAACAGACCCAGTGGTTATATGTCTCTATACATACATATATTTATATAATATATAGTATTAATATTACTGTATCTCACAAAAGTAAGTACACCCTCACATTTTTGTAAATATTGTATTACATCTTTTAATGGGACAACTCTGAAGACATGACACTTTGATATAATGTAAAGTAGTCAGTATACAGCTTGTATAATAGTAAATTTGGTGTGCCCTCAAAATAACTCGATGAACAGACACATGTTTAGGCTGCTGTCAACAAAAGTGAGTACACTCCTAAGTGAAAATGGACAAATTGTTCCCAAAGTGTTAATATTTTATGGCAACCATTATTTTCCAGCACTGCCTTAACTCTCTTTGGCATGGAGTTCACTAGAGCTTCACAGGTTAATACTGGACTCCTCTTTCACTTCCCCATGACATCATGGAGCTGATGGATGTTAGAGACCTTGGGTTCCTCCCTCTTCCATTAGTGGATGCCCCACAGATGTTCAATAAGGTTTAGGTCTGGAGACTTGCTTGGCCAGTCCAGCACCTTTACTCTCATTTTCCAGATAGCTGTCAGTGCGTCTGTTTCCAGATAGCTGTCAGGTCCTGGACCAGCTCCTCCACAGCAGGGACCTCCGAGGGCACAGAAAGGGGGAGGGGTGGGCGGGGATGTTGCCCGTAGACAATAAAGAAAGGAGCAGCTCCAGCAGACTCCGAGTCCAATGAGTTATAGGAAAACTCGGCCCAGGGCAACAAGCTGGACCAATCATCCTGGCGCGCGGAGACAAAGTGGCGCAGGTAGCAGCCTAGGGTCTGGTTTACTCTCTCTACCTGCCCATTGGACTGGGGGTGGTAGGCCGAAGAAAAGTCCAGTTTCACTTGTAGTTGGTTGCAGAGGGAGCGCCAGAATCTGGAGACAAATTGGATGCCCCGGTCCGACACTATGTGCCGAGGAAGCCCATGCAGCCGAAAAATATGTAGAAAAAATAGACTGGCAAGGCGAGGGGCTGAGGGCAGACCCGGCAGAGGAATAAAGTGGGACATCTTTGAAAACCGGTCTGTAACCACCCAGATCACGGTGTTGCCAGAGGAAGGAGGGAGATCCGTGATAAAATCCATGGCCACATGGGTCCAAGGACAGCTGGGTATAGGTAGAGGAAGGAGCAGACCTGCCGGTTTGAGACGAGGGGACTTGTTCCGGGCACAGGAAGCGCAAGACTCCACAAACTCACGAACATCCTGTGCTAGGCCTGGCCACCAATAGAATCGAGAGATGAGGGAGCAGGACCTCTGCACTCCCGGGTGCCCCGCCATACGGGAGCAATGACCCCATGACAATATCTTCTTCCGAAGAGCTGGGCGGACGTATGTCTTGCCGGGAGGAATGCGTTGTAGGTCTACCGGCGCGGCAGAGATGAGCCGTTCTGGAGGGATAATGTGCCGTGGAGTGGACTCGTCCCCAGCCACATCCGAAGCACAGAAGAGAGTGTCGGCCTTGACATTTCGTTCCGCAGGGCGAAAATGAATGAGAAAATTAAATCGTAAAAAGAAGAGGGACTAACGAGCCTGCCGTGGATTTAAGCGTTGAGCAGTCTGAAGATATAGCAGGTTTTTATGGTCGGTATAAATGCTGACTGGGTGACGAGCCCCCTCCAAGAGATACCGCCACTCTTCCAGAGCCAGCCTGATGGCCAGTAACTCCCGGTCGCTGATAGAGTAATTCCTTTCAGCAGAGGACACACCTTTAGAGACAAAAACGCACGTGAGGGTCTGGCCTTTGGGCCCTTTCTGGGAGAGTACGGCCCCGGCCCCCACCGAGGAGGCGTCGACCTCGAGAATTTTTCGGTATCCGGCCGGGAGTGCACAGGCACAGAGGCGAAGGCAGACTTTAACTTAGTGAAGGCTTCCTCTGCCGCTGGTGGCCAGAGCTTTGGATTGGCGTTCTTCTTGGTCAATGCCACTATGGGAGATACCAGCGAGGAGAAATGTGGTATAAATTGCCTATAATAGGACGGCAGACAACTTAGCGGGGTCCATCTGCAGGCCCTTGTCGGAAATGGTGTAGCTGAGGAATGGGAGGCTCTGCTGATGAAACAGGCACTTCTCGATCTTGGCATAGAGGCAGTTGGCCCTTAGATGTCTGAGGACCTGTCGCACGTGAACTTGATGGGACTCAAGGTCGGGAGAGAACACCAGAATGTCGTCTAGGTAGATAACCACGCACGTGTACAGGAGGTCCCGGAAATTTCAAAATTCTTGAAAGACGGCCGGGGCATTGCAGAGCCCGAAGGGCATGACCAGGTACTCGAAGTGCCCTTCGCGGGTGTTGAAGGCGGTCTTCCATTCATCGCCCTCACATATCCGTATGAGGTTATAAGCCCCTCGCAGGTCCAGTTTAGTAAAGATCTTGGCTCCTCTTAGCCGGTCAAAAAGCTCCGTGATCAGGGGCAGAGGATAGCGGTTCTTGACCGTGATCTTGTTGAGGCCTCGATAGTCTATGCAAGGACGTAGGGTACGGTCCTTCTTAGCCACGAAAAAGAACCCAGCCCTAGCTGGAGTGGAGGACTTGCGGATTAACCCCTTCTGGAGATTCTCCTTGATATATGTAGACATAGCCAAGGTCTCAGGTACCGACAGGGAGTAAACCCTGCCCCGTGGAGGAGACGTCCCAGGCAGAAGATCAATAGAACAGTCATATGGACGATGGGGCGGCAATGTCTCAGCTTGCTTCTCGGAGAAGATGTCTGCAAAGGCTTGGTATGGTGCTGGAAGACCCGTCAGAGACTTAGACGACAGGAGAAGCGGTAAGCACCGGGCGAGGTGCCACCAAACAGCGAGACTGACACTCCGAACCCCAACTCAGGACTTCGCCCGTCTGCCAGTTGAGCACGAGAGCATGGCGCTGCAGCCACGGGAGACCCAGGAGAATGGAAGAGGAAGAACGGGGTAGTACGTAGAACGCAAGTCTCTCCTTGTGCAGAACCCCTACTTGTAGGACCAGAGGCTCAGTGCGGAACCGAATTGGATCCTTGAGAATCTCTCCACTGACAGAGGAGATGAGTAGGGGCTTCTCCAGGCGGATCACAGGGAGATTTTGCTGGGACACCAGGGCAGCGTCCAAGAAATTTCCAGCTGACCCAGAGTCCAAGAAGGCAGCAGCGTGAAACAGAGAACCAGGACCAGTGCCAACGATCATGGGCATGGTCAGGCGAGGAGAGGCCTTGCTCACACCTAGGGACGCCTCTCCTACATACCCTAGGTGCGCCCATTTCCCAGACGCTGAGGGCGTAGTGGACAGGATCTGCGGAAATGGTCTGCACTGCCACAGTACAGACAAAGATTCTCCTCACGTCTTCTGGTTAGCTCCGACGCAGACAGGTGGGCTCTATCCACTTCCATGGCCTCCTCGGCAGCAGGCGGAGAGGGCAACTGTGGCGGCCTTTGAAATACTGGAGCCAGTCGAGGGAGACGGCGGGATCTAGCCTGTTCTCGTTCCTGCCGGACTTCCTCCTGGCATTCCGAGAAACGGATGTCAATCCGAGTGACCAGGGAGATAAGGTCACTCAAGGAAGACGGGAGGTCCCGGGCAGATAGAGCATCCTTGATGCGGCTGGAGAGGCCCTTCTTGAAGGTGGCAGTCAACGCCGCTTCATTCCAAGATAACTCGGAAGCCGAAGTGCGGAAACGTACGGCATAGTCGCCTACAGATATGTCCCCTTGGCGCAGGTTTAGCAAGGCGGTCTCGGCAGAAGAAGCCCGGGCCGGTTCCTGGAAAACACTCCTGAACTCAGTGAGGAATGTAGCAAGGTTGGCTGTGACCGGATCGTCCCTGCCCCAGAGGGGGGGTAGCCCAGGCCAGGGCTTTCCCGGAGAGAAGGCTGAGCACGAACGCCACCTTTGACCGTTCGGTAGTAAATTGGTTGCCCATTAATTCGATATGCAGGGAGCATTGGGTGATAAAGCCCCTGCAGGCCTTCGAGTCCCCATCAAATTTTGACGGCATAGACAGATGGAGCCGTGGACCAGGGGTTGGAGCCGGAACCGGAGGGGCAGCGGGAGCCACGGGAGCGGGTTGCTGCTGCTGAGCGGCCAGGAACTACTGCATCATGGCGGAGAGATGGCTGAGTTGCTGGGCTTGCTGAGCGGTCTGTTGCGACTGCTGAGCCACAATGGCGGTGAGGTCAGCGTCGGGCGGCAGAGGCCCCTTGGCGGGATCCATGGCCGGATCTTACTGTCACGGTCGGAGAAAGTGGATCCTCTGAACTAAAGCAAGCGATGGCGTAAGCCACGCCAGGGAGTGGAATCTAATTATGTCCTGGTTTTCACCAGAGCCCGCCGCAAAGCGGGATGGACTTGCTGCGGCGGGAGTCTACCAGGTCGCTACCCCTGATGTGACTTGCTTGCGGAGGCAGCTGAGGTGTAGCGTGGTGCAGAATCGTCAGGCAGGCTTGTAGTCGGGGACGGGCAAGAGGTCAGGACAGGTGGCAATGGTTCGTGGTGGTGGACAGGCAGTAGGTCAGGGCAGGAGGCAAGATGCGTGGTCGAGGAACGGAAGCTAATGGTACGGTACACGGTAAATCAGAACAAGGCTTGGAACACTTTTTCAATAGGCTAAATGGCACTAAAGATCCGGCAACAAGCACCAGGAAGGGGCAGGCTTAAATAAGGGCAGTGACCGGCAATACCCAATCACCGGTGCACTGGCCCTTTAAATTTCACAGAGCCCGCGCGCGCGCCTTAGCGAGCGGGGACACGCGCGCCGGGAGACTGAAGCAGCAACAGGAGCGCGGCCGGGTAAGTAGGTGACTGGCCGGCCGGGTGAGCGTGCCCACTGCCCGACATGCGGGTGGCGGTGCCGCTCGTGCGGGGACAACGGGTGCGCCTGCGACCCGGGACGGGGGTCGCAGGCCCACCCGTGACAAGGTACAATGGGAAATAAATGGTCAGAGTAGAAAGTAATGCATGTAGTCTGCTTGAACTCATATATATGGTATTGGAGACAAGAGGGAGGTATTTGTCATTAGCAGACTAGTCTGTTGGTTATTTAAACTACATATACTGCCTAAATATCTGTTTAAAGACTAGCCAAGGGAGACCTAAAATGATATCAAAGGACAGGTTTTCCATAACAAAAAACGTAACAAACTCTGTATGAATTGAACCAACCAGCAAAAATACCTGAGGGGTTTTAAAACGAATTCGACCTCCTGCCAATAGAGTAGAATCTGCTCTAGTAACAGGAAAAGGGTGGTCCAGCTCCACCAACTCCAGGCCTAAGGCCGACACAAAAGCAAAATCAACAAAGTCGACAGACGTTCCAGAATCAACCAGGGCCTGCCCAAATACCGACTTTTGAACTAAAAAACAAAGACACAATCAATAATACTTTTGAAATAGGTTTAGAAGATACCTGATTGCCTGAGTGCTTCCTCCAACTAAGGCACTGGAGTTTTCCAGTGGCAATCTGATGCTGATGAGTCAGTTCCATAAGAAGTGGCTTGCCACAATATAACAAATATAAATATAACAATATAAACAAAGGCCGTTTTTGAGCTGGTATTCCCATCGAGCCTTAGCATCCATAGCTCCCAGCTGTATCGGCTCTTCTCCAGACATAGAAGGAGAAGGGACTGATTTCTTAGCACTCCTATCACTCCTATCACTCCCTGAGATGTTGTAGTCTGAATGGACTCCTAGTGAGGTAACATGTTAGTGTTAGGGACTCACCTGTACTGGGATCCCCTTGACGCTATTGGGAGGTGAGCTTAAACAATTTTTGATCAAAAACTGCATACTAAGAATCCTAGGTTTTCATATTTTCCTTAGCAGTAATGCATTTCCAAAATTCCTATATACCTTGATGTTTTACTTAGTTTTTAGTGTGCCACTGATATTTGTATTAGATGTATGCTATTGCCTTGCCAGTTTTCACCTATGCTTATGTTTTTCAAAATATATGGATGTGCACAGCCTAATTAATTTTTGTAGTCTATTTGAGGAATGGCAATCTCATTGGCTTGCTGCACTCCGCCTACCTCTTTTAATCCAGTGCAGGCTAATTTAGTAGCAAGTTCCTATCACTCCCTGAGATGTTGTAGTCTGAATGGACTCCTAGTGAGGTAACATGTTAATGTTAGGGACTCACCTGTACTGGGATCCCCTTGACGCTATTGGGAGGTGAGCTTAAACAATTTTTGATCAAAAACTGTAAACTAAGAATCCCAGGTTTTCATATTTTCCTTAGCAGTAATGCATTTCCAAAATTCCTATATACATTTATGTTTTACTTAGTTTTAGTGAGCCACTTATATTTGTATTAGATGATTTCTTAGCAGAACCTCCCAGAGCCTAAGGTCAATGCGAACCGCCAAGGCCGTAGCCGGTTCTAGGGTGCCAGGATTGTGATGGCTGACCCAAACGTCTTTAAGGGCATCTGATAGCCCCTGTTGGAACAGGGCCTTCAATGCCGGATCACACCATCCCGCCTTCACACTTGCGGAACAGCGTTTTTCCTGCAGTATTGTCAAGAGTTGAGATTCCGCAAGTGTGATGTGATCAGGTTCAGAGTAGCCCCCAGGGACTGAAAGAATCAGTCCAAGGAAGACCACTCCTCAGCATAAGAAGGAAGCTTAAGGGCCCATTCTTAGGGGTCTCTCTATAAAAAGGAGGCAACAATCCCCACCATTTGGGTCTGAGGGGCAAGGGGCTCTCTGACATCCAGAACAATGCCAGCCATATTTACCAAAATACAGAAGATAATGATTAACAGTGTATCCTCTGCTGTACATTACAGACAGAGGATGTTGCAGAAAAAGCCGAAAATTCCAAAACCCAAATAGCGCCATGCGCCCAAACCCACATATAGGGTATTGCCGAATTTGTAAGAAATTGCATAACAAACTTTGGGATACTTTTTTTCCAGGATTCCTTGTAAAAATTAAAATTTTTCAGCTAAAATTGCAGAGTGTTGCAAATCAAATTTTTTTTCATTTTCAGAGCCTAACACTAAAAAAAATTTATGAAACACCTCTTGGGTCAATATACTCACTATAACCCTGGATATATTCCTTAATAGCTGTAGTTTCCAAAATGGTGTCTTTTTAAGGGTTTTAGCACCTTAGGGTGTCCGCAGACCCAAAATGGCGCCTAAATAAAATTGTATTGAAAATGAGACCCCTAGAGTTCAGTAGGTGCTCCTCCTATTCTGAGGCTTGTGGTAAAGCCAAATGGCGCACCAAGGCCACATATGAGATATCTCTAAACATGGCAGAATCTGGGGAATTTCTCTGGTCACATCTACAGTGTTATAGTGAATAATGGATAAAAATTGAAAATCAGCAAAAAAAAAAGGGATATGTTGAAATTTCACCTCAAAGCTATGTCAGAACTGGACCTATCCTTAAAAAAAATTATTTTGCAAATTTTCTTGAAAATGTGAAGAATAGTGATAAAATTTCTAAGCCCCCTATTGTCGTAAAAAAATACATAAAAAAATGATGCCAACCTACAGTAGACACATGGTAGATGTTAGTTATAAACTATTTTGAGTGGAATAACTATCTGTCTTTCACACAGAAATATTTGAAGTTTGAGAATTTTTCCAAATGTTCATAATATTTTTATATTTTTCACAAATATAGAAGAATTGTATGGACTGAAATGTTTGACTAACTTAAAGCACATTGTGTGATGAGAAAACCATCTCTGAATCACATGGATAGGTAAAAGTGTCAAAAAATTATTCTCACCTAAAGTGACACATCAGATTTAAAAAATGGGGCTCTGTAAGAAAGGCCAAAACTGGCTGCAGTTGTAAGAGGTTAACAAGACAGGTTCCATTTAGAACAGACCTTGCCATGGTCGACCAAACAAGTTGAGTGCACATGCACAGATTGTCTATTCAAAATTAGATGTATGAGTGCTGCCAGCATTTTTGCCAAGGTTAAAGGAATTGGGGGTCAGTCTGTCAGTGCTCAGATCATGCACTGCATAAAATTGGTCTGCATGGCTGTCGTTCCAGAAGAAAACCTCTGCAAACAATTTACTTATGACAAGCAACTAAGTTCAATTTTAACCCCTTCAGGACCCGGGTTTTTATTTTTGTGACACGTTCGTTTTTCCCTCCTCGCCTTCTGAAAGCCATAACATTTTTATTTTTCCACCTACATAGACACATGAGGGCTTTTATTTTGTGAGACAAGATGTACTTTCTAATGGTGTTATTCACTATACCATAGAATATACTGGGAAACCGCAAAAAAATTCCAAGTGGGACACATTGTGAAAAAAAACGTATTTTTGCCATGTTTCTGGGTGATTCGCTTTTACGCCGTTCAATCTTCGGTAAATATAATATGTTATCTGTATTCTACAGGTTGTTATGCATCCGGCAATACCAAACATGTAGGGTTTCCGTTATGTTTTGGTACCGTAAAAAAATTCCAAACATTTTCTATTTTTGAAATTTGCGCCACAGCGCCAATAACTGTTTTGTACTAACACCTACGGACGTCAGTGAGGGTGCATTTTTTGCAGGCTGAAGTGTACTTTTTTATCGCTAGTATGATAGAATGCATGCGACTTCTTTGATCATTTTTAGTCCATTTTTTGAGTGACGTAAAATGACCAAAAAACGCAATTTTGGCGTTTGGAATTTTTTTTCTTCTACGGTGTTCAGCGTACGGGATAAATGATGTTATATTTTTATAGATCAGACTTTTTCGAACGCGGCGATACCAAATATGTGTAACTTTTTTATTATTTTAATGATTTTATTTGTAAAATGGGGAAAGGGGGGGTAATTTGAACTTTTAATACTTTTTTTTTTGTACTTTAAAACTTTATTTATTTATTTTTTTTACTGTATCATTTAGTCCCCCTATGGTGCTTGACCACTAGGGGGCGCGATTGTTAATACAAACTAATGCATTGCATAAAAATATATGTATACCCGCACACATAGTATTTTGTATTACAAAATTACAAAACTTTATTAATCACACACTTGTATATCCATAGAAATTGTTGCAATTTAAAATGGCGATCAATTCATCTGTGTAAACGTTTTTGGCTTCCATGAGCCTTCATCAGACAGATCGCTGCAACATAACAATATCATATATCATCATAACATCATATCCCAAGACCACATATCTTATCCCACCAGCCCACCAAAATTTGAGAGTTACCCCATGAAAAAAATCCCACATAAATAAAACATAGTCCCAACATAAATGAAAATATACATCACGGAAAAAAGAGACATACTACAATTTACAACAACTCACATACAACTCATATAAAATATACATCAACTTACACAAAATAGATAGATGCCCATGGATCATACACACATTGCATATTTTAGTGCATACCTTATTTATGTAGTTCAGAACATGACCAGGCGTCTATAGACAAAAGTGAAGTGGAAAAGACCATCAGTGTGTTATGAGACATAAAATTGTATAGAGAATATATAGCAGGTGTCAGGATAGAGATGCACTAAATACTTACAATAATCCTCAGTGTATTGCCTATCTCGGCTCGTCTTGCATGGAGGACTGACAAGTGTACACGCCATGCTCAGACTTGAGACTGGCGTCTCTTAAAGTAAGCGGCGCATGTGCCGTTCCAAACCGGAACCACGTCATCGTAGGGCATCATGAGTATCTACTTCCGCCCTAAATATTGATACTGCGCTTGCGTACACTATTCTCATTGGAGCGATTACATTGTAACGTCCGCATACTGTTCAATTCTAAAGCGGCATCCCTTAAGGTAAATATCCGGAATCACGTCGTCTCGGGAAAAAATAAAACCCTGTTTCCGCCCCTACTACCGTTACTATATACTATTCCAAATAAAGTAATTGTATTGTAGCGAAAATGCCGCTCGATACAAAAAACGTGAACAATTGAAATGGAGTTGAAATATCCATAAAGATAATAGATCACAAAACTGTAGAGATCTACCACGTCTTGGATGTTGATAATCAAATATGTACAGGCAATATATGGAGAAAAATACTATTGATCAAGCAACGTACAGATATTTGCAGAAACAATGTCCAATTTGCCCTGTATTCTACGTACTCCCTAAAGTGCACAAAAGTTTAGATAGACCACCGGGGCGCCCGATTGTGGCGTCTACGGATTCTATCTTTAGCCCAATTGCTAAACTTTTGGAAAAAGTATTGACGCCTTTAATTCAAACCTCAAGTTCTTTCGTGTTGGATACATCACACTTTCTTCAATTATTGCAAGAGATAAAACAGGTACCAGTAGAATCATATCTTGTGTCGTTTGATGTTGTGAGCCTATACACGTCTATTGACCATCAAGAAGGCCTACAGGCTACTTCTAGGATATTGAGGATTTCAGATTTAAGTATTGAGGAACAAAACTGTTGTTTAGAACTGTTGACTGTTTTGTTGATTGACAATTATTTTTTGTGTGGGGACAATTTTTATAGTCAACAACGTGGAACCGCAATGGGTTCGAATGTTGCCCCGCCATACGCAAACGCCTTCATGATGTCCTATGAGGACAGGTTTGTATATCCAAATGCGAATTTCCAGGAACATGCTTTGATATGGAAGCGTTATATTGATGATATCTTTTGCGTATGGTGGGGCAACCTTGAATCTTTACCGAACGTGCTTGATCTACTAAATGGCTTCTGTCAAGGCGTGCAATTTACAATGGACTATGACCTCTATCAAATCCATTTTTTGGACACACTTGTGAAGAAAGATATGCAAGGATATCTATCTACGGATATTTATTCAAAACCGACAGATAGGAATAGCTTGTTAGATTATAGGAGTTGTCATCCGAGTAGCACCAGAAATGCCTTACCGAAATCTCAATTTGCAAGAGTGAAAAGAATAGTAATAGATCCAGTACTACAGAAGCAGAGATTGGATGAGATGGCAGGAAAATTTAGGATTAGACATTACCCTGAGAGAACACTTGAGTATGGGGAGGATTTAAGACAATGGGATTCCAAGATCTACCAACCAGTGATAAACGTATTGCTTTTATTAGTATGTATCATCCTTTTATGCCCCAAATTTATCAGTGTATAAAGAAGAGATGGCCATTATTGAGAGAATATTACCCTCAAATTAATCAGTTCCAACAACCAGTCATGATTTCATCTAGGCGACCTAAGAACCTGAGGGATGCTCTGGTTAGAGCGGATATTGGCACTTCTAAGGTACCATTAACACAGCAGGTATTAAGCAACACAAGGAGAGGTACATTTGCTTGCCTACATTGTGCACAATGTGCGAATATCATCAGGGGAGAACATATGCAGCATCCCCACACTGGGAAAAGTATCCTTGTGCGTGGTTTTTTCACATGTGACTCCTCCGCTGTTATATATATACTGAAGTGCCCATGTGGCCTTATTTCGTAGGCGAACAATCAAAGTAAAAGACAGATTTTGCTTGCCATAATCAACCATCCTTGCAAGAAGACGGGGCTCCCGGTCCGGCACATTTTTTTGAAGCCCACATTCGGTGGCACAGTTGAGATTTCAAGTTTTAAACAGGTACGACGCCCACGAAGAGGGGGGGATCATGTTAACTTTTGAGAAAAGGGGAAATCGGGTGATACACCTTTTAAACCCTTGACACCCCTTGGTGTCGAGAATGCATTTTACTTTCAGATGAAAATAGAGTGATGAAGAAATATGATTTTTTTTGCTCTTTCACAGGATGTTCAATATTCACCTGGGGGAAACGGTGTATGTATAATATTATATATGTAAACTAACAGAAATTTGGGGAAAGGGATGTTTATGTTACTAAATATGTGTTCTAAACATTTTTTGTATATTTTGTTACAAACTTTTTTGAAATGCCCAGGGATAAAATTCAAAAAAATTTTGTTTTCAATTTTTGAAAAACACCAAACGTGGTAATCCAATTTTTGGTTCTAACTTTATGGAACAACTCCACAATGCATTTTTTTGTATCGACGGTTTTTTCGCACAATAAAATTATTTTTTTAAAAATTAATAACGTTACAAAAGTTTTTTTTCCCGAAAAACAAAATTCCGGATAATGGCTATTCCCTTAAGGGACCGCTTTAAATTAACAGTATGCACTTAAAAGTAATCGCTCCATTGAGAGAGTGTACGCATGCCAGTAGTATATAGGCAATGAATCTGAGCCCTACGATACGGGTTTCCGTTTGGAACGGAAACATGCCCCTTACTTTAAGAACGCCATCTCAAGTCTGAGCAGGCTGTACACTTGCAGTCCTCCCTGCAAGACGAGCCGGAAAAGGCAATACACTGAGGATTATTGAAGTATTTAGTGCATCTCTATCCTGACACCCGCTTATATTTTTATACAGTCTCATAACACACTGATGGTCTTTTCCCCTTCACTTTTGTCTAAGATGCCTGGTCCCTGTTCTGAACTACAAAATAAGGTACACTAAAAAATGCAATGTGTGTATATCCCCTGGGGATCTACTATTTTGGTTTAAATTGATGTAAATTTTTTATATTTTTTTTTTGTTTTTTATGTGAGTTGTTGTAAAATTGTAGTAAATTTTCTTTTTTTCCGTGATGTATATTTTCATTTATGTTTGGGACTATGTTTTATTTATGTGGATTTTTTTCATGGGGGAACTCTCAAATTTTTGGTGGGCGGTGGGATAAGATATGTGGGCTTGGGATATGTTTAGAATAAAAAATATTTTTTTTTGCACACCGAGAAGGCTCATGGAGCCGAAAACGTTTACAAAAATTGATGCCATTTTAAATTGCAACAATTTCTAGTAAACAATTTAAATTTTTAAAAATTTTAAATTTTGTACCCAAAAAAATTGTGCTGTATCCCAAAAAAAATCAAAAATTTTTAAAATCACCAAAAAAAATTTCCAAAGGGTGCCGGCAACCCCTATTATAATGCATTTCTAGGCAAGCATTTGGGTTACAAAAATGGCTTTTTCCCCCCTTCCTGTCTGCGGACGAAGTGGGGGAAACCGGCCAGGGTAAGGGCGGGAGCCCTTTACAAGGCTCCCCCCCACCATCCCGGCGTCGGATTGGCGCAGAAAGTCACCGGGGCCGAGACCGTAACCCATCGGGCGGCACCGTTTGGGGTTCATTCAGACGCCGGGCCATCTTTGCCCGGTGTCTGAGGGTAAAACAGCGCCAGCGGCGGGGCCACCCACCGGGGCTGTTACTTCCCCGGGTGTTAGCGGCGATTTGCGCTAACACCCCGGCGGCTTGCGTGGGGGTCGCGGAGGATCCCCCTGCAAGCCCTTAGCGCCCTGGGGAACGTACTCTAAAAGCCCAGGGTCGTGAAGGGGTTAAACATCCACAACCTAATGTCCTCGAAATTCTTCTCTCCAGCTCTGTGTAACATGTCTGCTCAACAGGAGACATAGCAGAAAAAGAGGATGTGACCTCACAGAACAGAAGGAGTAAAAGAAGAGCAAAGACATATAGGAATTATATCAATGTCTTCCAAACCAGATACAAACAATGGCCACTGGGTGGCGGTATAATATATCAGGATGGTATACAACAGCTATTACATACAGTACATATGCAATAAATGGATCCTGGTTGGGAGCCTTAGCTGGAACAGCACAATCTGCCTCTGAAATCCATAGAATTTCACTACACTACATTTACTGTCATTGAGAAGTAATGTCCATATGGTGTTCCAATGAAGATTCCAGAACCTGAAAGTCAAAATGAAAACAAAGCAAAACACAACAAAAATTGGAATGGACCGATAGGAAAAGTCAAATGGTGAATATGCCTCATTCATACTGCAAGCAATTGTTCTTGGTAGAGTCCAGTGGTTAGATGATTAAGTCAATTGAAAGCTTTTTTAAATCTTCTTCTGGCTTGACTGTGACTAACTTCTCAACAGGTAAAAGGAGAACAAACACGGATTTAGACTTCATGAAAAACTTGGAGTTAACTTCCTTTGTGATGGTCTCTCCCATTTTACGAAACTTACTGTCCTCGCTAGGAAAGATCTTTGAGATGAGTCCCATTGGCCATGTATTTCTTTCCACCTTCTGGTCCCTCAAGAGAACAAGATCTCCTACCATGCCATTTTCTTCATCCTTGAAGAGTTAGAGGGGTTGTCTTACTACAAGGATTGCTTTTTATGTTAAAGATCTTGCAAAAACAAGTCACTTTGCAATATATGTGCATTAACAGTGTCCTACCTATTCTGAGATATCCCATTTTGTATAGGCTGCATTAGCTCCTCAGGTCGCTACAGCTACAGACCTGTTTGATCTCTCCTGATAGGCTGTCAGCACTGGTTGCTATAGCCGACTTGCCTTTTACTGCAACATAGTAGTAGCCAGTAAACCTGCCCCTGAATTCAAAATGAAACCAAGAAAACAGGACTGAGGTAAGATGAATCAATGTGGCGAGACAACCCCTTTAAGTACTCCATCTATCCAGAAGCAATTGGCCAGATTTTGAAAATCTTTCCATTGTTTTCTGATATAAATGACCAGATGTAAGTTATTCAGGTGGACTAGGAACAGTTCTTAGCTTCTGTGTCAGAAGAGTTGCTGGAGTGAGAAGGACAGGAGATTCTGGATTTGTAGATACAAGAACAAGAGGTCTTGAGTTGTGTTGATCGAACGGTTCGAGAAAAGTTAGGTTCGAGTCGAACTTCTCGATTTTTTAGAACTCCAGCCGAACCGAGCTTTTTATGGTTCATTCGATAAAAATTCGCATTCGGAACATGCGCTCAACGCGCTATTTTTAGTTTCACTTTTAGCTGCTTCCTGCAGTTCTGGTGGCCATCCAATTAGTGCACAGCACAGAGGAGTGTAAAGAAAAGTCACCACTGAGTAGGGATCTCATTGGCTGCTAACTTCACATGACTCTGTTATATGTATGTCACTAATTCCTGTTGAACGCAATTTTGAGTTCACTCTCTGTACTGAACACACTGCTCTCTGTCTGCGTGCTTGCATGCAGGCATACCATTTCTCAGCGATTTTAGACAAGAAAAGCTGCTAGTTAGATTAGTTGAGGGGGGGCAGCAAGCTTAGGGAATCATAGCCAGCAATAGTTAGGGAGTTTTGTATAGCTGGCTGCATCTTTCCCATCTTTATTCTGAGTGCCCGAAAGTTAATTTCTCCTGCTTTGGGGTGCATTTATTGCAGAATACACCATCAGCAAATCTGCTATAGAAATAAATCACTTTCAAATACTGGTTGCTTGCTGCAAATTTGATTGAGTGCCCAATAGTTCATTCTTCCAGTTTTGGGGGTACAGCTAGTACAGAACACACCGTTACCAAATCTGGCATAGAAAGAAATCTATTTCTAATGCTGTTTGCTTGCTGCAAATTCTTGGGATTGAAAAGAAGTTCAGTTTTGCAGTCTTGCTGCTAGAGTTCTTCCCAAAGACACCGTTAACAAATCTGCCATAGAAAGAAATAGAAGAGTGAAGAAATCAGGCGATACCTCTAAAAAGTTATCGCCTGATTTCTTCACTCTTCTACTACTTTCTATGGCTAACACGGTACAACATTATACTAATAGAAATAAATCTATTTCTAAGTCTGTTTGCTTGCTGCAAATTTTTGGGATTGAAGAAAAGTACAGTTTTGCAGTGTTGCTGCTAGAGTTCTTCCATACAACAGCGTTAATAAATCTGCCATAGAAAGAAATCTATTTAAAAAACTGGTTTCTTATTGAAATTTTTATTGAGGGCCCGAAAGGTCCTTTTTGCTGTTTTGTGGGTACAGCTAGTGCATAATACACAGTTAGCAAATCTCTTATAGAAAGAACTCTATTTCAAATACTGGTTGCTGCAAAATATTCGGATAGAAGAAAATTTCATTTTTCCACTTTTGGGGATAGAGTTCTTGCATTACAGACCTTTACACAATCTCTCATAGAAATAAATGTATTTGGAATTGTGGATGTTTGCTGTAAATTATTCTGATTGAAGAAAAATAAACTTTTGCAGTTTTGGGGGTTCAGTAATTGTATAACACACCATCTCCAAATATCCTAAACAAACAAATATATTCTAAATAGTGGTTGGTTGCTGAAAATTAGTCTGAGTGCAGAAAGCTCATTTTTGCAGTTTTGGGGTTCAGTAATTAGATTACACACCGTCTCCAAATCTCTTATACAAAGAAATTTATTTTAAATAGTGCTTATTTGCTGAAATGATACAGAGTGGAGAAAAGTTCATTTTTTGCAGTTTTGGGGGTGAAATACCTTCCAAATATATCGTGTGTTCTTGTCATACAGATATATATCCAGGAAATAAAGTTCTCTCTGTTGCTAAATCTTACTCAACGCCAAAAAGTGTAACATTGCAAGATTTTAAGTCCACATAATGCTGAAATATACCAGTGCGTTATTGTGATCCACATATACAGTACCACTGCACTTTCAGGCGGAATTCAATCATTTCCTTGCTAGTGTTGTTGTCTCTGTGCCATAGAAAGCTGAGTTTATTTCTGTAATCTTATCGTACAATAAAACATTCGAACATTTGTTTAATATCAGCAGTAATAGCAACTGGCTCCTTTCTGAATCTCATAAGCACTCCTACCAGATTGTTGGTAAGGTTTGGACCAGTAAGGAGAATGTCATCCAGAGATACCGGACAATGCTTGGCACTTGAGTTGAATACCACTCTGTTCTGGCTAGGTATTAGTGGATGATATACTCCAAAGGAAGGAAGATACCAGCACTCTTTGGGCGACATGTCCCAATACGCAAACCCCCTTTTTTTTATTTAGTCTATTTTGTGCCCCAAACACTATTGAATCCATATTCTCGATGTACATGAACTCTTACACCAAAACCAGGCGCATTATACGCCAGGCATGACATATTGTCATGCGCCTAAAAATGATACGCTGTCTGCCTTCATAACGCAATGCGCCTATTGAGTAATGATATGTTATGTGCCTCCGTTGCACAATGTACCTCGATAGGTGCATTATATACACCACCAATGTTACGCTATGTGCCGTGATTTGCGCAATGCGCCTTTTTAGGCACATTATGTTTACTATGCAAGGTATACCTGATCCCAGATTTTTGAGAGGGTAGCACTTTCTGGTGCACTTTACATTGATTTAATGCTTCTAAAAACTCCCGCCGCCGCCAATTTTCGAATATGTCACCCTTAATGTTCTTGCAAATAATGCTGGCTCTCCATGATCATTGTAAAATATTCTATCCGTGAAGGCTACAAATTGATCTTTCATTACCGTATATACTCGAGTATAAGCCGAGTTTTTCAGCACAAAAGTGTGCTGAATGTCACGGGTGCTGGTAGTGGATCCGTTGGACCACCGCAAGCGATGGTGTAAGCCGTACCAGGGAGCGGAATCTAAGTAGAACCCGGTTTTCACCAGAGCCCGCCGCAAAGCGGGTTGGACTTGCTGCGGCGGAGAACTACCAGGTCGCTTCCACTGGCGTGACTTGCTTGCAGTGGCAGCCAAGGCAGTGCGTGGTACAAAATCGCAAGACGTAGGCATAGTCGGGACAGCAGAGGTCAGGGCAGCGGCAAAGGTTCGTGTCGAGAAACGGGAGTGTAAGGGTTTCGGTACACGGTAAGACAGGATGCGATGCGGGAAAACGCTTTCCCTAAAGGCTGTAGGGCACTAAAGATCCGGTGGGGGCGAACCGAAGGAAGGGGGTAAATAGGGTCACCTGCCAGTCTTAAACCAAATAATGGCGCACTGGGCCCCTTTAAATCTAAGAGGCCCGGCGCGGCACCGGCCGCTAATGGCCGGCAAGGGGAAGTGGGCGCAGGGACAGGGAGCAAGGTCCAGGTAAGGACTGCGGGAGCGGGCAGGGGCACGACCGCGGCACTACGCTCCCAGACACTGAAAGGGGCGCGGCGGCACGAAATTTCGCCCCAGCCCGGCGAGGGCTGCGGGGCCACTGTGACACTGAAAAGCCTTCCTCACTTATACTTGAGTCACTGGGCGGGGCTTGGGCGTTCGGGGATGGCCCGGCGCCGCAGGACATTTCGGCTACATGCAACTCCTCAGGAGCACATATAGCAAAATCCCGAGTAAGCCCACAGGCGCCGGGCGCTGCCATGTCCTTCAATGCGGCATCTCTTCACCTGTATGCACTTGGACACTACAATGAAAATAACCCACTGCGACAGAGAGCACGCTACCTTTCTTACATGGGCTCCAAATGTCCCGCATACTTGCGGGTTTTTCCGCGTAGTTTCCGGCACCCGCAGCGTGCTGTGTCATCACGCTGCCTGCGTGCCTGATGACATCACACTGGCCTGTCCTGAAAACCAGAGCGATGCCCGGGGTCGAGCACGGGAAGGAGGTTAATGTTTTGTATATTTTTTTTTTTTTTAAACCCTGCCCCATAACTCCTATTGGGACATATTCTGCCTATAACCTCTATTACCTCCTATTGGACTATACCTGCCTATAAACCCCTATTACCTCCTATAATCTGCCTATTGGGACATAACCTCCTATAACCTCCTATAGGGACATATACCTGCCCCATAACCTCCTATGGGGACATACATCATATGAAAAGTTTTCATTGGTACAAGTTTTTTTTCTTGGATGCTGTGTTTTTGGGACGCCATTCATAACGCCTTTTTGTATGACCAACAACTCATCTTTGTTTCATCTCCCAGGACCTTCTTCCAAAATAAGCTGGCTTTGTCCAAATTTCTTTTGATACCTCAGACGACTCTCTTTTTTGTGCTCTTCAGAAACGTTCTTTTTCCCATCACTCTTTCCCCTACAGCTTTCCCTTGTGCAAAGTGTGCTGTTTTTGTTTGACCGATGCACCACTGCACACTTCTGCATCAGATGATGCTCAGCTCTTTGAGGGGGTCTTGGATTGTCCTTGACTGTTCTCACCATTCTTCTTCTCTTTCCTTTCTGATATTTTTTTCTTGCCTGCCCTTCGGCTTACAAGAACTGTCTTTGGTCTTCCATTTCCTTACTATTTTTCCTCACATGGAAACTGACAGGTTAAATCTCGAGACAACTTTGTATCCTTCCCCGAACAACTATGTTGAACAACTCTTTTGTTTTCAGATCATTTGAAGTTGTTTTGAGGAGCCCATGATGCCACTCTCAAAAGGAGATTCAAATAGGAAACAACTTCAATTGGCCACCTAAAAAATACCTTTCTCATCATTGGATACACCTGCTAATGAATTCAAAGCTCCGTAGTTACAAAACCATGTTTCTAAAAGCATAAAAAATTTTTAAAACCCCCAAACAAAAAGTAAG